>JASDQU010503413.1:59186-93684 GCA_032191745.1 Picea mariana | reverse complement strand
TTGGACTCTCTGATCATCTCTTGCTTGGTGCACTATCCTTGGAGAAAGCTGCGCCACCCTTTGTTTGGCTATCCTAGCCTAGGGTTTGCTTCCAGAATGATTCTCTGTCAAGGTTAAGGTGCTCGGGGGTGGCTTCGGCCTATGGTTGGGTGACAATAGTGATATTGTCTATGGTTAAACGAGCACATCCATTAGATTCTAACAAGAAGGAGGGTAACCCACTTAGAAAACTTTGGATTTTAGCCTTCTCATCCTTAATGAAATCAACATACTTCAACAATTCAAAGAACTGCTTCTCATATTCCTCCATTTTCATGGTTGCCAACTTGAGTTCAAAGAACTCTTTCATCTTTCTCTCATAGTAATTCTCAGACAAATATTTCTCTTGGAAATATCCTTTGAACTGCCTCCATGATATCCTCTTCTCATCGAGGTTCTTGGATTGCTTAATTTGATCCCACCACATGGTTGCCTTTCCTTGCAAGTGGTAGGTGGTAATCATGCAGCTTGAAATATTTCTTCATTTCCAACAACCAGGCCTCCACCTCTTCTCCTTTCATGTCTTCACCATTGAAATTAGGTGGGTTCATTTTCCTGAGTTCACATTACAAGATGTCTGCCTCATGCCTTCTTTTTTGCCTTTGAACAGGAGGCACACTTGGGTTGCTTCTTGGTCCTGAACTTGCATGAGTTCTTCTAGTGGATTTCCTTGGAGAATGATGGCGCTTGCTCATGCTTCTTGATTGCCTATGATTTCCATGATCATCCCTTTTGTTATGAGATTTAGATGCGGATAATTGTCTAGCACTAGTTTCTTGCTTGGTGCTAGAATAATTTTTAACTTGCTTATGCAACATGTTTAAGCTCTAAAGTATCTCTTGTGCCTTCATAATCCTTTCATTATCAACCCTRTAACTCTGCACTTCCCTATTCAGGCTTCTCATAGTGACTTACTCTTGCCTATCTCTTCTTTCATTTKAMTCTGTCTCAACATTCCCCATGCTGACATGCAGACCTATGATATCTTCCTCATGGATGTAATATCCTTGAGCATCTTCTATAAATCTATTACTCATATAAGGACTAAAGTTTMTTTCTGTACCTCTATTTCTACAAGAAATGTGCATATAATAATTATTGTTAGAAATATGCATAGCATAAAACATTTCTACATATAGAATACATGTTATTTGTTCATAAATTTATAAAGGAAACATTGCACCAATTCAAATTTTTATTTTCTTGATGCATTCCTCCCCGTAACATCTTCCCAATGACTGTACTCATGCATCAATCTGAATTCTGAGTGAAAAATTAAAAACTACTACATGCTGCAATTCCACTCTTTTTAATTCTACATAAATCTATTTATTAATTTATGAGAAATTCAATTTCCAAAATCAAAATTATAAGTTGCTATATGTCTTCTACACCTCAATGCCTTTCCAAAGACTATTTTTTCTCAAATTCGAGCTGCGAGTTGAAAGTTATGGTCCAGAGAAGTTTAGGCTGTTTTACTCAATTTACTCATGTATGCTACACGTGTCTTATTTCTCTTCCCGCATATTTTTAGGTACCCATAACCAAAATTTGACCCCACCACTAGCTTCTATGGGTCATGATATTTCCATAGACTACTCCTGGGCCCCAAACGGACTTCTGAGCATAGAGTTATTCCCTCTGGAAGTAATATTGGTGCCAAAATTTTACCTTCACTGTTTTGGTTGTAACTTTCTCATACGAGCTCTGTTTCACGAATCGTTTAGCTCGTTGGATAGCTCTCTTCGAGTTATTTTATTTGAACTGTAGAGATAGAGTGTATATTGGTATGCTCTATTTTTCTGGGTTTTGATTTGCTAAAAATGTCATTTAGGGCCTAAAAAATGCCCCACAAGTAAATGACCGTCAAAGATATGAAAAATTTCAGAAAATTTCAGAAAATTTCACACAAAATTCACTGTTTTACTATTGTAACAGTTCTTCAAATCTCAATCGCTAATCTCAAATCACGATACATARCAACCGTTGATATGACCTTGACGTCCATCGACAATTGGTTTCATCCTTTGGATGCACAAAACGTTTTTCCAAATCGACCGATCCAATCGTCGGTCGTYAATCCAATTCCTTGACACCCGATTTTCAAACAAATATTAAATTGACCAGATTTGATTCATGCCATGCAGTGAGTGTGCTTAGTCATTTAATGAGTCAAACCAAGACAAACTCACTAGACAACAACAAAACATGTATTGAGATATATACGAGGTACAGTTGGATATAGCCTGAGATATGCCTCCGGTGTGAACTTGAGTTTGCAGGATATGCCAATTTAGATTGAGCAGAAAATTACAGTGGACCGAAAGAGCACATCCGGTTGGTGTCTTACCGTGAAGTTTGCCATGATTTCCGGATGCAGCAGGAAACAAAACTCTGTGGCCTTGAGTACCACAGAAGCAGAGTATATAGCATCAAATGAGAGAAGCCATGTGGCTTCACAAGCTTCTGACAAATTTACTTAACCATGAGATTAATCCTATGATGATAACCAAGAGCCGTATGTAAAGCTCTTTGAGAACTCAATGTTTCTTGATAGATCGAAACATGATGAGATGAAATATTCTTATATCAGAGATATGATTCAGAGAAAAATCGTACACATGTAGTACCTTCCTACACATGAGCAGATTGTAGACATCTTCACCAAACTAATTTGGTGAAGAATGCCTTCCTAGTTGAGAGGGAGTATTGATGACTTCAGCCAAGATAAAATTAAGAGTACATCCGTGTGAGACTTGGCATGATGAAGAATGCCTCCCTAGCTGAGAGGGAGTGTTGATGATTGCAACTATGTGAGACATTCTCCAGCTTACAAACCTGGGAGATGTGGATCATTGCAGCTATGTGAGTCTTTCTCCAGCTTACAAACTTGAGAGAAAGCCCCTAAGAAGGATACGCGGTTCCTACTTGAGAGAGAGCTGGAACGTAGAGATGACCTCCTCGATTCAGAGAGTTGAGAAGAACTCCAATTGATTATCCAGTGGGAAAGACGATCTGTTGAGTTAGACGTGCCTGTGGTTGAGCACAAGGTGAACGTGTGAAATCCCAAAGTGTTGGGTGCATCGTCATGTGAACACAAATGAAGATGATGTATTAGCCTCCTCTGAGCAGCAGAGTTGACGAGAAACTCCAGATGATTCTCTTGTGTGAGGCAATGGGAAAGAAGATCTGTAGAGTGGACGTGCCCATGGACGAGCACATGTGAACGTGTGAAGAAGTGGTTCTTTTGTGTAATGTAGTGAGCCAAAGATATGGACATCCCTATGGATGTGCCCCTAGTGGATGAACACTAGTGGGTGTATCGGATCCCTTGCTATATTGTTCAAGAGTCAAACTTGCGTGTAACCCTAATTGTCATGTAAAGGGTACAGGTCGACCCCACCTTAATGTGATTAGTAATAAAGGTAAAAGATAATTAATCTGGTTAATATTAATTATAAAGTGACTTAGAGAGGTCGGCCCTGTTGTGCCAATAGACACTTCTGTTGATAAGACAAGTCTAATATAAGTAAAAGAAGATTCCCCATTGTGGAAACACATCTTTCACATGAGTTTGGAAATTTCAGCAAGCACACCTTCTTGGGAAAAGTGCGCACCTCTCTTGGGCGCTAGTCTTCTAGGGTTTGAGCACCCTTTTGTGTGCTAGGTCTTTCTCTTGAAGGATATAGCAAAGGATTTGGCTGGGTTTTCTTCCCTTGTTGAGAAGGGTTTCCCAGGATACTTCTTGTGTTCTTGTGCATGGTGTTTCTTCGTGTGATCTTGGTTGCAACAATATTATTGTTTATGGTTAAGACAAATGCAAAATGAAATGAACTACATGCTTAACCTAGCTTATTGAAAAATCAACATGAGGAAGGTGACACAACAATTGCAGTGGTGAAGTCTCTCCTTGCTCAATGTTTCTGGTATCTCTCTCTTGTGCGCTTCTCTTGGTGAAGGTACGCTCTATTGGTATTGTGCTGTTGTTGCAACAATGCTGTTTCTGGTTAGGGTTTATCTGTTGGTTCTAGTGTGGACTTGCCAAAATCATTCTATCTAAGAAAATGTTATTGTGCTCGGAGGTGGCATATGTGAATGCCTATGGTTGGGTGACAATGATGTGACATTGTCTATGGTTAAACGAGCATTTCAAAATTTTAATATGGTATCAGAGTTGGTTTCCTTCGTAACAATCTAACCACTGGAAGGAAGATCCTCAGTTTTCCCCATTGTCAAGCAGCAAGCTCATTGAGCACTTATTGAACCCACCAAGAAGGTCGCCTAAGTAGGGCACATCTTTTCCCTAGAGGAGATCTGCAATTTTTCGAAGTTGAGAAATTAGGTTTTTCTCATAAAACCTTAGGTCAAGGCGTCTAACATTTATAGGCTTCATTGAAGAAGAAATTGAAGAGCCAGAGGGAGATGAGGTAGTGCCATGTTAGAAATAAAGAGATGTGCTCGTTTTTCTATAGACAATATAGCAATATTGTCACCCAACCATATGCACGAAGCCACCCCCGAGTACCTTTAACCTTGACATACAAAATAATTCCGTAAGCAAACCTTAAAACCAATAGCCAACCGAGATAGCGAATCTCTCTCTAAGGCTAGCGTACCAAGCAAAGAATCCAAACCATAACCAAGGCAGAAAGTCCAAACCATAACCAAGTAGAGAGTCCAACCATAACCAAAAGCCAAAATCCCAGTTGCAGTAGCTACAATTGGACTCCCTCTCCAAACTTGTGCATTACTAGTCTTATGTAGTTGTGAGAGTAAGAGTGACAAATGAGCTCTAGAGCCCTCTATTTATACTGCTCTATCTCACTTGACTGGGTCGACATCTCTTTCTGGAGGCTAATAACTCAATATTAAATATTCTCTTGAGCCGACTTGTCTCCTAGGGTTATTATCCAACGTTTTAGGGTTTCTCTTGCTTCCCAGAATATTCTAGTCTTGTTAAAGGTTACACAGAGGTTAATACCTCTCGCAACTACCATAATATCAACACTCCCTCCTAGCTAGGGAGGTATTAAAGGCAATGGTCTTGAGCACAAACAAACCATTCAATCGGTAGCGTCATCATAGCCACACATGCTATCTCATAATCACGTAGATAAACTCACGAGTAATATTACCACTATCAGTATCATCTGATAGCATTAACTGCATCATCTCTCGAAGCCATATTCCACCCGAGTAATCAGGCATGATGTTGAATAAGTCACTCACTCGATAGAGTGATACAAGGACCATTCTTCTAATCCAGATATATGTCCTAGAAGAATAACTGTCTTGGATCATTTTCCGTCCGGCCACTACTGTGAACTCAGGGAAAATGTCTGTCCTGTACCAATCTCTCTACTCTGGTCACTACTGTGAAATCAGGGAGATAGACCATTCTTCTAATCCGAACATACGTCCTCGAAGAATAGCTGTCCATGGTACATCAACAATCTGTCAACCTAGACCATTTTCCACAGGGAGAATGTTTGTCCACCAACAATATTTCAACCTGGACCATCCTCCATAGGAAGGATTTGTCCACCAACAATCTGTCCTGCCTGGACAATTCTTCGCCTAGAGAATGTCTGTCCATCAACACACTGACTATCCATCTAGCTGACAATCTTCTCCAACACTAGTGGTAGTATCCTGGCAATCAAAACAATGCCATCCAATAGAACACAACTGTGTCTATCCATAGTAGTACACAACCACACCTAGTAGCACACAACTACTAACCAGTGACACATGGTCACAGCCAGTGGAGCACATCCACCACAGTAGCATACAACTAATGTCCAGAGACATACAGTCTCCACAACAATCATATCATCTGATATCAACCTGCATAACAATATCATGATACAAACCGAGTCATCTGGGCCATTCTTCCACTCACATCTGTGAGATCTGGAAGAGCATCTGCCCTCAGAAAGTAAAACATCAACCATGGGCTATCTGGACTATTCTTCCCAAGCAAAGCAGAATAACTGTCCTTGATTTTTGAGCCTGGACCATTCACCTAACTGAGCCATTCCTCCGACACTAATCATAGTGCAACCTGGAGAGAATGAGTTTTCCCTAGGGAATGCCTGTCCCTGATTGTTGAACCTGGACCATTCCTCCGACACTAATCAAAGTGCAACTTGGAGAGAATGAGTNAGAGCATCTGCCCTCAGAAAGTAAAACATCAACCATGGGCTATCTGGACTATTCTTCCCAAGCAAAGCAGAATAACTGTCCTTGATTTTTGAGCCTGGACCATTCACCTAACTGAGCCATTCCTCCGGCACTAATCATAGTGCAACCTGGAGAGAATGAGTTTTCCCTAGGGAATGCCTGTCCCTGATTGTTGAACCTGGACCATTCCTCCGACACTAATCAAAGTGCAACTTGGAGAGAATGAGTTTGCCCTTGGGAATGACTGTCTGGACCATTTCCTATGGAAATGACTGTCTTGCACGAACCTCCAAAATGGACCATTCTTCGAAATTGCTCACAATTGTGAACTTCGAAAGAATGACTGCTCGGTGAGGTGGACCATTCTACTTGACCACTACTTAGAGTGACTGCCAAGAAGAATGACTGTCCTAGACCATTCCCCCACACTGGCCACAAGGGGAATCACTGTCTATGGTACATCAACAATCTATCACCATTTTCATTACGAAAATGACTATTTGATCTGGACCATTTTCCGAACTGGAACATGACTATCCATTAGAAATCTCGAACCACTTTCCGGAATCGAAAGGAACTGCCCAACTTGGACCATTTTCCAATCTGGAAAATGACTATCCATAAATCAATAACGTATCAGTGCTCCCTCCCAACCTGGGAGTAATCACTTCCTTTTTCAATAAGGAAGTCGTCTCCACGAGCCTTGACTTGTCCCTTAAGTACGCAAACTTTTCATCTTGGATAAAGGCTTTACCGAAATATCTGCTATCTGCTGATCTGTGGAGATACATTGGAGAACCACTTCTCCCCTCTGGACTTTATCACAGAGAAAATAATGCTTGATCTCAATGTGCTTCGACATGTCATGGAACATCGGGTTCTCTGAAAGCTTCACATAGCTCTGATCATCACAATATATCACGGTCGAATCTAGCACCTGATCAAACGGTCCAAAAACCAACTTACGGAGCCACATTGCTTCCGTACAAGCATCACAAGCTGCAATATACTCTTCTTTTGCAGTGCTAAGTGCAACAAACTTCTGTTTCCCTGGCAAAGCTCAAACTGAAACAAATTCAAGTAGCACTTCTTCTGTCATCTACACTCCCTACCCAAACTGAATCGATAAATCCATGCAACTGTATATCATAACTTAATTGTCCCACAAAACAAAAATCCGGCTGAGTATTCTCCAAATACATTAACGAGCCAATCAATTGTCAATACATAGACGGGTCTACTGGATTAGAGTCTCTCAACTTCGTTAGATCTGTCATCATGGGAGTTTTCCATGGATTTGCAACCCATCATCCCGCACTTCTTGAAGAACCATTTCAATATACTTCCTCTTTCATAGGAAGTTTTCGCCACACTTCTGCTGTACATGAGAGGCTCTGCACCAAGTTTGCTTGAATCCATAAAAGGTCTTCTTCAATCTGCATACAACGGTCTCTTTCTGGTATACCTCAAAACCTTGAGGTTGCTCTACATACACTTCTTCTTCAATAACTCTGTTGAGAAGAACAATCTTTACATTCATTTGATGTAAACTCCAACCCATGGATACTGCAGGAGATATAATGGCTTAGGTAGAGGTATATATGGTTACCAGAACAAGCTGTCATCGTAGTCTTGTTCCTCCTACTGGGAAAACCCTCTAGCCTTGAGTCTCGCCTTGTATCTATCAATGCTTAAGTCTTTTTCACAATTTCTCACATACATTGTTCTTCATCACAACTTCCTCCCATTCCTTTTGCTTGACTTCTTCTAGTGGGTTCAAACTAGTTCAATTGGTTGTTCTGACTTTTCTTTCTTTCTTGGAATCTTCATGTTCTTCCTCATGTTTCTTTTCAATGTTGTAGTCCATGGAATCTTCTATAGATTACATGCCCTTCTTTCTTGAAGACTCCAACCTTCTTCCATAGGAACATAAATGTAGATGGACAACCAAGGATATTCAAGGCTTCTTTTCGAAGAAGACTTCTTCTAGAGTCAAGTTGAACACATGTTGCTTATCATGGCTGCTACTTGTAATGAAGAACATGGACAGATACTTCATAGTATTCACGGATTCTTCAATGGATCATATCATTGGGGATTAACTCCCTCCTAATCCCGGCTTCATGCCTGAATGAGCAATATACATGCTCTTCTTTTGGAATTCTTTGATCAACTCCCTGCATCTGAGAGAGGCTATGCTTTCATCTGTTGCATCTCTCTTTGATTTTTGCAAAGTGTCACAAGCTTGTTTTGGTTTCGTTTTGATTTTTGACTTCCTTTGAGTCTGAATCCTCTGAGTCTCTTTAAGTTTGTTTCTATCTGTTCTGATTGCTTCCCATTTGGCAGTTGTGTCATCCTTATAAACTTCTTCCATGACAACTTCTGCAAGGATTGTTCATCAAACATATTTCTCAAGGGTACCTTCCCGGAACAAGAACAACAAGAACAAACAAGAAATATCTATCTAGAGGAGATGTAGTTCAACTTGCGAACAAGTATAATAAGCATCTGTATCAATAGTATTCATATGCAATCGAGTATTCATTGCACCTAACAATAATAGAATCTTTCAAAGACTACTTTCACAATTTGTAATGTAGCAACTATCACCCTTGATATATATAAATTTGAAGTTTAACAATTTAATCAAACCTGAAACTTGAAGTCTCACTTGCTATGGAGGGTGTGCTTGTTCTTCTGGATGCACTGAATCCAAGATTATAGCGTGGACAAGGTCTCTAGTACTTTCCCTGCAAACACACCCATGTTTTGCTAGATGATATAACTTAGATAGCATATACAAGAGCATACCTTTGAAACCTTGTAGCATCGTCCAACTTATCTTCCAATCTGAAACTAGAGAGCATCTTGACAAGAAGAGATTAGAAACTCAATCAAAAGATTCATTGATTAGAACAAGCTAGAATCTCTAAAATTTCAACTTTGACCACAAAATCAGTTTGACCAGAAGTCAACCTTTGACTTTGACTTTGATGAATCAACCTTTGACTTTGACTTTGACCAAAAATTCAAACTTGACGTTTTTGCTAGCTGAGAGTACCAAGAGGTGTGCTAGGCTAGGGCGCACTAGGATGTCAAGGAATTAGGTCAAACGTTTTGTCATAAGTGCCTGAACACAAGGGTTAGGGTTTGTTGCAACTACATAATCAAAAAGCGTAGCTGCAGCTGTAATGTTGGAATTACTTCACACACACCTAGGATTTATTTTTCCTAAGGTTTTTCCTTGTTTATTAGTCATAATTAGTCATTATCCAGTCTCCTATATTTAGGGGAGAATATTCCACTTGGAGAATATTCTCTTTCAGTTGACACTTCAGTTTGACTAGTTGAGTTGAGTTTAGATGCTGCATTGGTTTTGTCACCATGCAACATTGGGATCATCACCATGCTAATGCTCACTTGCCTTGGGATCATCACCAGACTGGCGCATTACCCTTGATTTCCTGAGTTAACTCCTTACTACTCTCTGTTTAGTCAGTTAACTGAAGACTAGTTGACTAGTTAACTCAGCTAGGTGACAGTTCACTCCCTTAACTGCCTGGGAGACTAGACTAGGTGGCAATTCACTCTCGTAACTGTTGGTGTGTGTCCAGATCACTCTGGACCACCACTATGGCTCATTAGTTACTCATGTATCCTATATCTATTGTAAATTATTCACTCTTTGAGTGTGGAAAACGGTTAATGAGAATTCTTCCATTCTTTCTCTCCTTCTTCTTCCTTCTCCAATTCTCTCTGCAAATGTGTGTATTATTGTTTAGCTAGATCTATTCTGTGCAGGTTCAACACATTTACTTGTAACTGGTGCCATAACGAGCTTAACAAATAACTTCGCAATCTATCTTTCAGTGGTTAGACTGTTTGAAGATAGTGTGGGTCCATAATCATTTAGAAATAAAGAGATGTGCTCGTTTTTCCATAGACAATATAACAATATTGTCACCCAACCATAGGCATGAATCCACCCCCGAGCATCTTTAACCTTGCCAGACAAAATAATTCCGGAAGCAAACCTTAAAACCAATAGCCAACCAAGATAGCGTATCTCTTTCCAAGGTTAGCGTACGAAGCAAAGAATCCAAACCATAACCAAGGTAGAAAGTCCAAATCATAACCAAGTAGAAAGTCCAACCATAACCAAAAGCCAAAATTCCAGTTGTAGTAGTTGCAGTTGCACTCCCTCTCCAAACTTGCGTACCACTAGTCTTATGTAGTTGTGAGAGTAAGAGTGACAAATTAGGTCCAACGCCCTCTATTTATACTGCTCTATCTCACTTGATAGTGCCGACTTCTCTTTCTGGAGGCTAATAACTCAATATTAAATATTCTCTTGAGCCGATTTGTCTCCTAGGGTTATTATCCAACGTTTTAGGGTTTCTCTTGCTTCCTGGAATATTCTAGTCTTGTCTAAGGTTACAAATAGAGGTTAATACCTCCCGCAGCTACCATAATATCAACATGCGAATTCCAACACCAGTTGTAGTACTAGTTGCGGTTCCTCTGGACCAATGAAGTTTCTATGAAACATTGGGCCTATTTTTTGGTTGTCCTAGTGCGCCTTACCCTAGCACATCTCCAACTACCTTCAGATTGCAAGTTGGAGCACTTTGAAGTTTTAGGATTTGTCGTTGCTTGCCACCGTTTGCCGCTCCTGCCTTAGGTATGTACTTGTATATGTTTAAATTGTATCACTGTCTTGAGGGTGTTTGCAGGAGAAAGGGATCTTTTGTCCAAACAACAATCATAGATCCAGAAGGATCTCAGATCCAACACATTCATAGGAACAACACACTCCGGGTTTGATTGTTTTGATATGCCTCTAGTTATGGCATTATTGTGATCTTATGAACATTTAGGTTGCATTTTGATCTATTAAAGTTATGATTATTTCTGGTCAAAGTTAAAGTTATAAGCTAAGTCACCTGACATGAAGACACTGGACACGAAGGACACGGGAATACGAATATCCGATACAGATACGACGACCCTTGAAATCAGGACACAGGGGACACATTATATNTTAATATATATATAAGACTATAAGTTAAAAATTTCTGAAATAGACAAAATATTGATAGATCATAGACTATAGTAGATATTGATCAGTGATTCAATGATACACCATGAACTCCAAAAAAGATACATCATACATCATACAAAACAATCAAACTCTAAACATCATACTCATAGATGATAGAACATAGACATACTGATAGTCTGATACGGTGATACTGTATACAATGTACATGATACAAATAACCCATAGAACAGTGAGCATTCAAAGCATATTACCACAGGTTTGTCAACATGCATACACAGTGCTCAAAGGAAAGGAATCGAATGAATGATCCATGTGTTCATGTCTTTAATATGTTTGCAAAAATTCTGCAGTAAAACAGTGATTAAGCCCTCAGATAGTGTTAAAATGAATGTGATGTTAGCATATTGAGCTAGGTTGTTGCATCATGTATTGCATTGATTTGTTTCCAGAGGTGCTTTGGATGTTAGGTCTATCAAAATGTTTCAAGAAAAGCAATGGAACAAAACTGTAAATTAAACCATTCATGTGAACCCTTGTACCATTATCACAAGTTCCAAAGAGATGGAAGAAAACACCTTGTGTGCTTATGTGAGTTTAGGGAAAGATATTACAAGAATAAACTAGAATCAAATCATGTCAAAGAGTTTCCAATGGCAACGCTGTAAATGAAACTAGAATTAAGGTGTTAGGTCATTGGGGTTATAGACCAAATCGTTCATCAATATTCCTCATCCATTTGATTAAAATGCTTCTCAAGTTTTTGAATGTGTTAAAGTGCTGCCCAGATATATGGTATTTAAACACAAATTTAGCCACTGCCCATAATTGTAAACCCTCGTCACTAGCACTAGAAAATGACACAGAGACCTCACACATTCAGGTGTCTAAATGAATTGAGGAAATTTGCATAAAGCTTCCAAACTTAACCAGAGACTAGAGGACTTACTCGTGATCTGGGTGATGGTTGTTGGCTGCTAGGTTGCAATATCCCACGGTGACAGTTAAATGAAACAACTAAAAGACAAGGGAAAACCCCTTTTTAACCTCTTGCGGGCTCTTTTACGAAGGACACATTTTTAGATGGTGTTCGACACGGTTTTAGGACGTGTCCTGAGGTGATGACACGTGTTGAAGCAGTGTTCGACACGTATCGTAGCGTGTCATCACAATGACATCGTGGATACAGACACTTGGCCCATAAGGAACTTGTCAGGTGACTTAGGTTATAAGATAACCTTAGTCAAAGTATTAGATTGATTGAGTTTAAGGTTTTAGAGTTTATTTGCATTATATTCTCTAACTTAGATTTCTGTCAAGAAAGCATATTGTCTTAGTATAGGGGACATGTTGGAGAGAATACTTGTCATCTTGAATGAAGGAGACTCGGAAGAAAAGCAATAACACTCATTCTCGGAGATAAGACTCCAGGTTCTAGGTTGGATTGATTAAATTGATAAGTTTCCAACTTGCACATATCAAGTTTGAAAATTGCTACATTACAAGTAAACACTATAGTTGTGACAACAATCCTTGAAAGGTTCTATTACTGCTAGATACAATGAATACTTGGTAGCATGAGTACTATTGATATAAATACTTATTGTACTTGTTTGCAAGATGAACTAACATCTCTAGGAGATATTTATGTTTTGCTTCCAGGCAGGTCACCTTGGTAATGTTATGATGGTTACCATGAAATTGTCTTTTATTCTTGTTACCATAGATATGTTCTTATAAAAATGCTATTATATTGGAACTACTTTTTTCTCTTGTTGCTCTTGTCTAGGGCAGGTTATCTTGTAACTTCCATGGAGGTTACCATGGCGATATTGTTGTTCTTGTTTCTTGTTCCGGGTAGGTTACCATGGAGGAATGATTGGTCACAACACTTGAAGAGTGTTGTTCCTATTTTTTATTATTGCATCTTTATTTTGGCTCTTGTTTCAGGCAGGTCACAAGTGATGCTCTGAGAAGGAGCTACTGTGACGATTGTTTTTGTTCTTGTTTTATTATTATTATTATAAGAGTATTATTCTTGTCTATTGTTTTCCCTTGTTGTTGGTCTTGTTTCGGGCAGATCACAGGTGATAACTTTGAGGGGAGCTATAGTCACGATTGCAAGAGGTAACATATTAGATGGTCTCTAGTTTGCGACATGGAGTAGACTATCCATATAAGAAGTTGTATACACAACTATATACATCCTTGTACCGAAGAAAAAAAGGATGAAGTTAAAGCCTTTTGGCAAGAAGGGTACTTTTGCGAGATACAGAGTATCTCATATGGAGATTGATTGTACGGAGAAGAAGGCTCCAAAGATGACCAAACAGATCCCTCTAGTTCAGTTGATCACTCTTCAGATCATCAGGAAGAGTTAGTAGAGCCAGAAAGGCCTACCCATAATCGTTGCAGTAACTAGGAAGAGACCAACATGGTCCCTTGACACTTTGCAGGATGCAAGATATATAGCATTGATGAGCCATATCATGAGAAGGAGCAGATGGCTCCACCATTGGTGAGGTAGGCGGACACACCAAGTACCAACTAAGAAGGAGCTAGAGTTTAGAGGGAGTCAACTATCACGATCCAGTAGGGAGGAACAACCTCCTCTGGACCATTTATAGGAGACTTCAGAGGAAATCATCACACATAGAGGGAACAGATGGCTCCGAAGATTATATAGACTCAGAGGGAGTCAAGCTTCAGAGGAAGTATGGAGACTCAGAGTGAGCCTGATCTCAGAGAGAGTCAGTGGCTTAGAGACTTTCATTCAGAAAGTATTCCTCCTCAGATTCATATGGGAGAGAGAGACATCTTCCAGAATTGACAGACATGTGCTATGGGTTGAGGAGGCTAGATTGAAGCTTCAGAGGCTTCGAGGATATATGAGACCTCTTGGGAAGATTCCCTTGTTTCAGTGACAGAGGAGGAAGCTAGTCAGAAGGACCGGGGTATGGATTTTTCCTTGGTTTCGAGACCAAAAGGGAAGTCAGTGGTGACTTCCAAGTTAATCTACAAGATCAAACATGTTGTTGATGGCAGTATAGAGATGTACAAAGCTTGATTTGTGGCCAGAAGATTCTCTCAGCAAGAGGGAGAAGATTATGACGAGACACTTGCTCCAGGAAGCAAAAGAAGTGTACCTAGAGCAACCATAAGATACATGAGAAGGAGTCTCATGTCTGCAGATTGAAGAAGGCTTTATACGGGCCTAAGTAGGCACCTGAGGCATGGTATGACATAATTTATATTTTTCTGATGAGCTTGGGCTTTACCAAGACTAAAGCAGATTCCAACATTTACTACAAGGTTGTGGATGATGGTCCAGTGATATTACTGTTATATGTGGATGACCTGTTTCTGACAGGGGACGGGAAGCTCATCATAGAATGCAAAAGGAAGCTTGCTGCAGAGTTCGAGATGAAAGACCTGGGTATAATGCATTACTTTTTGGGTCTAGAGGTGTGGCAAAAATTGAATGAGATTTTCCTGTGCGAAGGAAAATATGCGGTAGAAATTCTGAAGAGATGTGATATGATGGATTGTAAATCCATGCCCACACTGATGGTGATGATCTTGAAGTTATTGAGTGATACTTCTTCAGAGATAGTGGATGTCACCATGTACAAGCAGATGATTGGTTCGTTGATGTATTAGACGAACACTAGACTAGATATATGCTTTGCGGTGAACACTTTGAGTCAGTATATGGTTGAACCAAGACGCGTTCACTTGGTTGCGGCAAAGCATGTGTTGAGGTACCTGAAAGGTACAATTGACTATGGACTCAGATATGTTTTGGATTGTGAGATAAGCCTGTAAGGCTATACTGATTCAGATTGAGCTGGTAATGTCGCAGACCGGAAGAGTACATTTGGATGTTGCTTTAGTTTGGGATCAACTATGATCTCATGGTTCTGCAGAAAGAAGACTAGTGTGGCGCTCAGTACGGCTGAGGCAGAGTATATAGCAACGTGTTCAGCTAGTAGCGAAGCTGTGTGGCTTCGGAAATTGCTTGCAGGGTTGTTTGATCTCAATTTAGAGGTGACTTGTATTTTTTGTGACGACCAGAGTTGTATAAAGTTGTTTGTGAACCCTGTGTTTCATGACAAGTCCGAGCACGTCGAGATCAAGTACCATTATATCTGAGACCTGGTGCAAAAGGGGAGCTGTGAAGCTCCAATATATTGGCATAGATGAGCAGATAGCAGATGTGTTGTCCAAGCCTCTCTCAAGGTTAAAGTTTGAATACTCCAGGGACAAGCTTGGCGTGGTCCAGAAGGACGTCCCTCATAAGAGGGAGTGATGAGTCACATATGCAATTCTTGGGGCAATAGCTTGCAGAGTGTGGCAACAACGGGTGGTCATTTACAGGCACGTTACTGACTGTGGCACCAATCAGCATGACCTCGCACAAGGTCAGCAGATGCCGAGCCTTCGGGGTTGGCGAGTTTGCCAACTTTTCAACCTGGAGAGCCAACCTATGTGGTTGTAGGTGTTTCCTAGCCTTGGGTTAGATGGGTAGTGTGTGCACACTACATCACCTAATCCTCGTGGTTAGATGCCCAGTCACTGCGGTCTGGATGCCTGGTTTTCCAACCAGAAGGGATAGCTTTAGGCTAGTTGCCTAGTTCTACATAAGTGGTTGTTGATCCAGAGTCCGTGTTAGTGAGATGGATGACCATATGTACATGAGTGGTTGTTGATCTAGACTCCGTGTTAGTGAGCTGGATGACCCTATGTATATGAGTGATCGTTGATCCAGACTCCATGTGAGTGAGCCGGATGATCCTATGTGAGAACTAGATGCTAGATTCTGTTTGAGCTAGAGAGTTGCAGTTGCCCAGACTCTGTTTGAGTTGGGTAGTAGCTCAGTTTTGTGTAAATTGGCTCAACTGCATATTCCAAATTCTGTGTGAGCTAGATGGTTGCCTAGTTCTGTGTGAGCTAGATGAAAGCCCTGTAATGACATAAGGTCCGAGAGGACGATGAGGCTGTGCCCACTAGAGAGATGCTACATGTGTTGATGAGGCCCCAGATGCATGACTGTGACATGACCATCAGATAGTTTGTGTGTGTGACTATGACAGAGCCAGTGTGGTTATGATGGTGATACTTGTGACATGGTCTGTTTGATCATGAGATGGCTTGAGTGGCCATGCTATTTGAGACATGATCTGTTTGATCATGAGATAGCCTGTGTGGCTATGGTGATGCTACCTGTAGACTGGTCTGCAAGACCATGTGATTCTTTCCCATGCCATGTGATATGGATGGATGTGTTTGAGACCATTACATGAAGAACATCTTAGTTAATACCTCCTTAGCTAAGAGGGAGTGTTGATGTTTTGGTAGCTGTGGGAAATATTAACCTCCAAGTGTAACCTTTGTACTTAGAATAGAATATTCCAGAAGTAAGAGAACATTTAAACAGATGTGTGGAAATCCTAGAAGAGAAGTTGGTCCAAGGAGAATAATAAGAAAGAATTAGAGGGCCCAAGAAAGAGAAATCGGCCCCACCTGGAAAAGTTACTTGACAGACTAGTATAAATAAAGGCATGCGCTGGCTCATTTGACATACACTCACTCAGTCAGGGCGCAAGTTTGAGGAGCAACAGTTGCAACAGCTGAAGTGGTGACGCAGAAGGGGGGTGCAAGTTTGAGGAAGGTGATGCAACAGTTGCAGTGGTGAAATCTCTCCTTGCTCAGTCTTTCTGGTATCTCTCTCTTGTGCGCTTCTCTTGGTGAAGGTACGCTCTATTGGTATTGTGCTGCTGTTGCAGCAATGGTGTTTTTGGCTAGGGTTTATCGGTTGGTTCTAGTGTGGACTTGCCATAATCATTCTATCTAAGAAAACGTTATTGTGCTCGGGGGTGGCATATGTGAATGCCTATGGTTGGGTGAGAATGATATGACAGTGTCTATGGTTAAACGAGCATTTCAAAATTTTAACAAATTTGGCCTTTGTCATGCCCTAAATCATGAAATTCCGAGAAGACATTCATGTCCATCTACTATAGAAACCTCTCTTAACAAACATGTTGGTACATGTGTATGAAGTTGATGGTAAGACCATGGTAGTACCTAACTATTCAAAATGTCCCTGGTTCCAATCAATCTTCATTTGTTGTCAACACCTTTCTGAAAGGTGGTTTGTCTTCCCACAAACATTCCATGGGCTATAAGATCAAAACAATGCAAATCCTTATGGCCAACTTGATGATAGTGTTAATGCTACTCAGGTACTTAATCCAACTTATCATCATCACCTGCATCATCATCAACATCCTTATCCTTAAGTTTCTTATTCCTTACTTCAACTCCATCATCCACTGTATGCATCTGCAAATCATCATCTAGTAACTCTGCACTCACAAACTTAACAGGTTTGGAGTAGTTAGGAATACGAAAGAAGTCAAACTCATTTTCATATCCTAAGGCATATTTATTCCTCTTTAACTACAACTCTTTCCAAGGTCTTACAATTTCTTGTTTATCCTTTAATGTATCTTGCAATGTTAATTAAAGTTTGTAGAAGATTGAACAAGTCTTCTATACCCGCCATCCTGATTAAAACAAATTTGCAAAGAAGTGCTCCAGGTGTCGTAATCAATGATAGAACTCCAACTGTTGCAACACCAAAAACAATCATCAACATCAAATAATCACTGCAACTCTGCAATAAGTCACCAAACAAGTGATGTAACAAGCGTAAAATCAAAATGTTGCATAAAAGCAAAGTCACCATTCATCACCATCACACATTGATCATCATCACCACGCATCTTGGATCCCCCTATCCAATTTCAGGTCAGATCAAGATCACCAAGCAAAGAATTGTAAATAATAAGTGTGGGATTTTCAAAGACCTCCTAGAAAAAAGCTTCTCGCAACTCCACCCTTTTTGAGATTGAGACTTGACATGTACTCAATTTTGTCATGCTCGACTCAAAAACTCAACTCATAGAGACATTAATGGATACATAACAGACGATTTCAATCAACCTTGAATCAAAAAGATTTCAACCTTACAGTAACAATTGCAAGTGACCTTCCTTAGTTTGAGCTGATATGTTCCTTGTGATGTTGAATTGGTTTGCCCAGATAGTGAGTGATGATTACAAATTTGTTGTCCTTTTCTTTCCTTCTTTATATTAGTTACCTTAAATTGGTTTTTTCGTGCATGTGCTTGTTTCTAAAGAAGAGCAATATAAACAAAATGCACCAATAATATCACAAGGCATAAAAAATCACCATAGCACACACACATTGTTGCTTAGACTTCCTTATTCAATTTCATGCAGGGCTAGGACACAAGGCACAAAACTTCAATTTTATTAATGATTTTTCTCCTCCTTATAGGTCTATTCTCCTTCTTATAGTTAGATGACAAATACAATGCAACAATATCTCTTTATYCTTATCACTCTTAGTACAACAATTTCAATTGGAAAACCTAACTCCTTTCGCAAGTCAAGACCTTCAAACAGAGTTGGCCAAGTTGTACCGGTTTGGTACCAAACTGACCAGTCATCTGAACTCTAAGCAATGTGTCCCAATAGATCCATCCCAAGAYCCCTCACGCCCACCTCGACCATAAATGATCCATTGTTGCAGGAAGCTTCCCCCCCACGCTTCGAAGCCCCAAATCTCGATCCGAGTGGGTGTGTCTAGGAAGCTCTGTCGGAAGCGTGCTTTGGAGCAAATTTGGACGCTTCTTGGTCTTTTGGAAGCTCCACGCTTCGAAGTGTTCTTCAGAATTTTAAAGCGCGCTTCCAAGGGTGCTCTGTACGCTTCCAAGGACGCTTCCTGAGCGCTTCCGTACGCTTCCTAGGAAGCTTCCGAGGTTCGATTTGTTTTGCAATTCACCAAGCCAATTTATCACATGATCAAGTTTGAAGATTCAAATCGGCCAATCATTTGGAAGGTGTATGAGCAAATGGATAGCATTCTAGGGTAGATTAAAGACATTGTTGAGCCTAGAGATGTCAATCTCTATAATCATATTCGTGTAGAGGTGGAAAAACGGTGGGAAATGCTAAATATTCCACTACATGCCTTAGCATATGTGCTAACACCTAAATACTATCATGTATCATGGCTTTCACCACCAACATCTAGTGGTGGGTCCAAGAAAATACCACACCAAGATCAAAAGGTTCAAGCTGGTTATATGAAAGCATTAGAAAAATTGATTCCGGACGAGGAGTTTGACAACGTAATTAGCAACTAGCTCAGTTTAAACTTTATTGTTTTGGACCTTTCGGTCTTCATACTTCAGTGTAGATGGCCTATTTTGTAAACATAACTAATTGGTCACGAGTCATGTTATTGTTGACAGTTGTTGGATATCTGATTTCATTTCATAAGTTTATGGTCTACTTTCTATTATATCAATATGGCTTAAAATTTTTTATGTTGGTTTGTAAGTTTGTAATTGCTAGAATCTAGATAGTTGATGCTCGAATGATTAATCATTGATGTACTATGGATGCGATTTCTATCTACATTGATGTACAAATATGCATGTTTTCATATTTTCTGCAGCTAATTTGTCTTAATGCATGTTTTTTTGAATATAAACGCAACATATATATATATAACAGACACTTCCGGGACGCTTTGCTTCTGAGGATTTTTGGAAAATGACGCTTCCCACGCTCCCGCTTTGTGAAACACTGAAATGATCACAATGAGATGGTTAGAACGAGCCATAAGGGTAGGACTAGGCTTGGAATGAAACTTAGAAGGACATGCCATGACCAACCACAAGGGTCTAGAGAACTACCTAAGTAAATAAAACACTTTACATAGATAAATAAGCATGGCCTAGTAAAAGATACAACTGATACATCGTCACAACATTTGGCTCATCATGTTACACCAAATAACCCTCTGAAATCATGAAGGCACAACTAATCATGGATCACCAGGCTCGGACATCTGTTCAAAAAGGACATGCAGCAGGATCAACTCCGATGCTGGGACAACTGTGCAAAAATGAATTACCCTGATGCAAATCTGAGGGGCAACACCGCCCAAGATGAGAAATAAAATAATTTTAAGGGAGTGTGATCTGTAACATAGAAAGGGTTTTGAAATATGAAGATGTTTAATTCTATTTGCAAAACTATCAAATATTCTATTTTGAGCTTTTGTCACCATCTGATCACTGTGTTTTGGTTGAGTGTAGAATGGCAGAGCCTTTAGTGGCTATGTTTTCATTTTGTTAAGAAACTGTTTCTATTATCTTTTAAATAACACCTGCAGCTTTTTATTTTCTCATTATTGTAGCTTTTGGTCAGCAGTTCAGAAATAATTTTAGTGCTTCTATGATTTTCTGCACTTTATATCTGTTTGTGAGTCCTTGTGCTTATATTCAAGTGCAGCTATTGAATTTGGAGTTACCACTGCCTTTTCTTATTGGCCTGAAGCTCTTACTATGTATTCCTTTGAAGGTGAAACTGTGGATGAACCTCCAAGCCCATCCGTGAAGAGGACTGAGGAGCCTGGAACTGTTGTAGTTCATGAAGTCAAGTGCAAATTATATGTAAAGGTATATTGCACAAAATTATATAAACTTCTTACATAAGCTGGTTGTCTTGAGAAACTTGACGCCTCCATCCATATTTACAATCAACAAAGTTTTGGATTTTTACTTAAAGGAAACTTTCAACAGCCTTCACGCAACTCCACATAGGCTTTGCTTGGACGTTATAAGATTCTTTTTTTATAGAGTGCATTGATCTCTCTTTTGATTTAGCTTTCCAAATGTTTATAGCTGTAGTGATTAACAGGTTAACTTTTCAAATGTTTATAGCTGTAGTGATTAACAGGTTATAAAATGGTCAGTTATTAAATCTAAACTATGGCTGATGAACTAGAACTAGGTGTTGCATGTTCTTATAAGTCCAGGACATAACAGAGTTAATGTAGGCCACAAGTATCAAGATTACAGTAAGATTTTTAGAATATGCAATAGGAAGCATAAAGATCATAAATTCATTGCCATGCACCGTTCCCGAGTCCAGACAATACAAATTGAGGAACTGAACTGTTATAGCTCCTCGAGTTTTTTATACAATTTCCACGATGCCTCTATGTCATATATTTCATAGTTTCTATTTCTGATTTCTTGAAAGTGGTTGAGTCATTGTAGATGGATGATTTATCAATGCTGAACGACTGGGTATGAAAATGGAGTGGCTCTTGGATGGATTCACATTTCTATGTTGTTAAGCATTTCTTTACGCAGTGCTTGGAGATCATTTCCTTTTGAATACCTTGTAGAGTTCTATTGTATCCCAGTTAAAACCCTGTTGAGGCGATGCTGATAAATTTGCACACAATTGAAGAAATTGAGACGAGGCAGATAGATTTGCCTGCATTTGGAGATTGATTGTGAAAAACCAAAAATTGCCAAGAGTTGAGAATATAGGCATTGAGCAAGTTTATTTTGAAGTAGCATCCATGAACTTTTATCCTGGCGACTAGGATGCCATTCAGGCAGATGAAAGCAAATTGAAAAGTTGTGATAGCAATTGATTAAGCCTCTGTAACTGCAAGTGAGAAAAAGGAAGATGGTTCACCTGTCTTTCTTTCATATAAATTTTTTATTCTCAAGATGAAACATGAGTTAAGGAAAACAAATCCTTGAATTGTTACAGCAGTGGCTGGTGATAAAAGGAAGATGATAACTTGGCTTCATTTTTATATAGAAAATAATTAATTTTCAAGAGGAACATTGAGTTGAGGAAAATAAATCCTTTACCTGACAAAGAACTTATTAAGTTTATTAACATATCCTGGGATCATTTATTTTGTGTAAGTTTTTGATGGAAATTAGGAAGGGAAGTGATTTTGTAAATGGCCACAGATTTTCCAGCATAAGTGGGGTCGAATTTTGCATTGGGTATAATATATGAAGGACATGGAAATCATACTTGCTGCATTACATCAGGGGACTGCACAAAGCATGGAGATGAGATACAGTTAACATGGATGCAAAGTCAAGTTGAAGTGGCTGTCGTACAGATTAAGACTATATTGTTTTGAAGGAAAGCACACCCCACAAGAGAGCTATTTGTAGGTTAAATATCAACAGCCTAAAAAAAGGAATATTTTTAACCTGTGGATTGTTCGGGTTTAATGTCCCACAGAAGGATTGAAGATCCACAAAATCAGTAATGTGTCATGGAAAAGAAAAGCTGCTGGTGACAAGACTAGAATGCTTACAAGAGTTCAAGGGAGAGTTCTACGAGAATTTGGGAGATTAAAATCAGTGAGCAGATAATGGTGTGGTCTTCCCCTCATAATACAGATTTAAGGTACGTAGGCATCCCCTTTGGAATTGATCTGCCTTTGGCAGATTTGTGGAATTGGTTGTTGAGTTGTTTTGAAAGCCAGTGACATAGATGGCTTACTCAAGATGTACTATGTAGTGTAATTAACCCCAAAACTTCAGAGCAATAATGAAAATTATAGTGCAAAACCCAATAAAACAAGAGAAAAGAGAGATAAACCCTAAGAAAGATCTCTTTGATAAAAAAAATAGAGAGCTATGTTCACTTGCCTCTTCAAGGGGGCAACCTCCAAGAGTAATGCTCTAAATACAATAACAATTCTTGACAAAAATTACATAACTTTCTACTCAATATACTTCTATCCATAGAAGAATCTTAACTAACTATGGGCCTCTTATAATGAGGGCTGACTAACTAATTTGGGCCTTATTAATAAAATGGGCCTGTTATCGCACAAATTTGTACTTGCCCGAAGCCAAAGGCAAGTGAATATTAAATTGACGTAACAAGGAGGATGTCCTATCACTGTCACCTTAATAAGACACCTCTTTCTATTTACGAGTGATACCTTAGGGGAGACGTCCCCAATGACCTGGGGGTTTGAGAAGGGTAAGGTAAAAGTATTAAGAATGCCCCACCCCTCTCAGAGGTCACTCTGATCAAAAGTTCCAAGAGTTTTAATGAGATGAAACAAAGTAATATTTAAGTGTACCTGCCCAGAACAAGACAACAAGAAAAGATGCTATTTGCAAGTACCATATGATGTTAGTGCTTCATAAAACCATAGACTTTTGATAAAAAGAACAAGCTGATATAAAAGCTGAAGCAATAGAAGTATTTATAAAAACAATATATATTTAGCAACAACTACACAATTATGCCTCAATAATGCTTCAAAAATGATAAGAAATGATAACATAAACTTGACAAAATGATAGTAATTGTCAGAAGCAATGATGGCAATGTATTATCAGCTTTTGATCTTGCTTTTAAGATGAATTTGCTGCTGTTATAGATGGCTGTAACAATCTTTTGCAACAGCAGCTAATTAGCTAGTTAGTTAGTCCAATCTAAAGTTAGAAATAGTTAGTAAAAGTCATAAGGTAGATGGTTTAAGAGTTTGTTTGGTCAATCAATCACTTGCAAGGTGTGAACTAGTGCCTTTTAGGGTAAATGGAGTCAAAGTTTGCAGCGGCAATTCTTAGAGGGAAACAATAAATGATAATAGATGAACTAAAGGAAGGGGAAGATGATTAAGGTGTTAGTAACTTAAGGGCTCAACATCTAAAACCCTAGAAGGAAAAAAGGCTAGAAAGTAGGTAATCCTAGGCCCTAGCGATTTTCTTTTTCTTTAGATCAAGCTTGGAATAAAATATGTGACGCTAATGAAGAAATGCTACTAGATTGCTACAAAGGTAGGGCTCTAGCACATTCTTCAAGGGAGATGTACTCAAGCAAAATCAAGTAGGTGAAAAATTATAAAGAAAAGGACAATAACATGTGCTTTTCTCGTAGGGTTTCAAACTAGCAATTTCATAATCTTAGAAATGAATAAGAAAATGTATCATAACCATTGAAAATAAAGAAGGATTGCAGATTTTAACTTACTTCATCAAGAATAATCTAGCCACAAATCCTAGTTGAAGACTTTCCACCATGAAAATGCAAAAATACACCAAAAATAGCCTCCTCCAAGAGTTGCGCACCACTTA
This sequence comes from Picea mariana, assembly GCA_032191745.1. NCBI lineage: Eukaryota > Viridiplantae > Streptophyta > Pinopsida > Pinales > Pinaceae > Picea > Picea mariana. The sequence goes on along the minus strand of JASDQU010503413.1, from coordinate 69,385 downwards.
ATTTCAACCAATAAGCCTTAAAAGAGGCCAAATTTCAGACCTCACACTTGTGTGAGTGAAAGATGATCCTAAAATGAGTGTCTTAACTCTCTATTTATACAATATGAATGACGTTTAATTACATTTTATGTCAAAAAAGGCCGTCATGGCCAGTTTACATAAAAAATCCAGTTTTACATAAAATTAACAATTAAAACCCTAATTTTGTCTTTAGGAATGACGCCATGCCCCACCTAGGGTGACGTTAGGCCCCTTGATGGAACGCTAGGCCTCCTAAGTGAAATGTTAGGCCTCAAAAGGCATCAAAAGCTGCCACACGTGCCAACCAAGCCGTCCTCATGCCAAAACCCTAACTGGATGATGTCAAGGCTCAATATGATGACGTCAGGGGCCTTCAAGGGCCAATATCATGGTGGAAGGGCAAGATCCCCCTAGGTCCAGGCCTGCCAAAGTGTCTTTGATGGAAYGCCCTTTTTCTCCGGTGCAAGCCTTTGGTGTCCCTTTGCCCCTGGCTGGGGTCACAACATCCATCTGGTGGGATTTTAGCCCCATGGAGGYCSGAACTAATCATCTCCCCATATGTACCTATCYGTCGGGCATGGTCCTGCAACAACAAGTACGCCCTCCATGGGCTCATAAGTCACAGGGATCATAACAATGTCAATCACATCTAATAATCAAGTTACCCAAACATGTGCTTCAAACCCCCCTTTACCAAGACAAATGCTCAAAGACGTTATGYAGTTTAACAAGCCAGGTTTGGAGAGGGTCTCAGTTGAGTGATCTGTTGAGTGTGACGTCCTTGTGGGTGAGCACAGGTGGACGTGTCCCTAGTGGTTGAGCACTAGAGGATGAGAGAGATCCTTGCTATATTGTCTGAGAGTAATATTTACTTGTAACCCTAATTATGTTGTGAAGGGTACAAGTCGGCCCCACCATATGAAAGATAATTAATATTGTGTAATGATTAATTATATTATTGAGTTAATGAGGTCGGCCCTATTGTGCCAATAGACACACCTTTTGCTGTGTCAGTTCTTGTATAAATAAAGGTGAATCCCCATTGAGGATCACACTCTCTCACTTGTCAACTCGGAATTTCAGCAAGTGTATGTACGGTTGAAGTGGGCACTTCTCTTGGGTGCTAGGTTCTAGGTTTTTGTAAGCACCCTCTTGTGTGCTAAGGTCTATGGTGTGGGGGATCTTCTCTTGAGAATATAGCAAAGGATTGCTGGGTTTTTCCCTTGATTGAGAAGGGTTTTCCCAGGATACTTCTTGTGTTCTTGTGCATGGTTATTCTTCTTGTGATCTTGGTTATTGCAGCACTTGTGTATGGTGTTGCTGCATTTGTTTATGGTTCAAGTACATGCTAAATGAAATAAACTACATGTGCATGAGCTAAGCATTAAAATTCAACATGGTATCAGAGCAGTTCCTGAAGATGACTTTTTGCACAGTCAATGAAGGCAGCCGTGGACACTTTGAGGGCTGCTAATCCCTTGCCGTTGGTATAAAGAGAAGGCCGGACCTCTCCCTTAATTCTGTGGTGAAATTTAAAGGCTGGCCACAGGCATATTAGCCTGGGCCGAGCCCTGTTTAAGGTCTTAAAGGAAACCGCAGCATGGGGAGACTCCTCTGGGGCTGCTGCAGCTAGAAGGAGTCCTAAACAGTAGACTTAAAACCAAAAACGACAGACCTGTTCTGAGGCAGCGAAGGGGCATATTCTGAGGCAGCGAAGGGGTACCTTCTGAAGCAGCGAAGGGGCATATTCTGAGACAGCGAACGGATAAGTCTGAGGTTAATCCGGGCACACCTGTAGCAGCATATATTTCTGTGCTACAGAAATATAAAACAGCAACTGAGGCTGATATATGAGGCAACAAAGTGATAGAATTTAAGCAGACTCTAAGGGAAGATCCGAGGTGCAGATTTAAAGTGAATCTTAGGACTAAATTCTGAGATAAATTACAGGCCAAGTCTATGGTAATTTTCTGAGGTATATTTGAGAAAGCTTATAACAGTTTTGAGGACCAAATGATTGACAGATCCGAGGCTATAAGGGTGGATCTAAGGCTTGTCCTGTAGCAGAGATTAAGGCGAAAATAGAGGCCTGTTCAGTGACAGTCCTGAGACTAGTTCTAAAGTCTGTCCTGAAACAGTTTTGAAACAATTCCGAAGCAGCTTGTATGGAAAAAATAAATCTGCAAAGTGATCAAAGGCAGATCTGAGATCTACTGCAGGCCGAATTTTCTGAGGCAATGAAGCATACCTCATACGAAATTTGAGAGCGAAGTCTGGAATCATCTCCTGCATAACCTAGTGAAGATTGAGAAGCAGCTAGAGATCCTTCTTGGGTACAAATTTCAGTTTTTTCTACAGGAAGTATACTAGCAAATTTCTAATTCTGAGTTTGAAGAAGTTTTTAAGTAAATTTCTGAAAACTTGCTTCAAGATTGATCCTTGAGGTGACTTTATAGCATGGACATCAAAGAGACTAGACTTGCAGCCTTTGTCACTAGGAGACTCGACTTGCAGCTAGTGATGTAAAAGGGTTCAAGCCCTTGTCACTATGAGACTAGGCTTGCAGCTAGTGATGTGCAAGGGAAGCAACATTAGCCACCTCAAAAGAAGTTAACGAATGCAAGCAAGAATGCCGAAGAGTTATTCTCTATCTCAGCTTTCTCAGGAGGACCGAAAGCAAGATTGAGCATGATTGTAGGCTAAGGTAAGTTTGTGCTACTTTCCTTATTTGGTTTCATCATTACTCTGTAGTTGCTTGCATTTTGATAATAAAGGGTATTATCCCTGGTGAGGGAGCCCTCATGACTTGGACCATGATCCCTGGTACGGGAGTCCAATTTTTTGGTTGGTTGTTATCCTAGTATAGGAGACCATTTTGGTTGTTATCCCTATGGGAGGCCATCTTGGTTATTATCCTAGTACACAAGGATAGATTTTCCTATTTCATTATTGGAGGACCATGATCCCTGGTACGGGAGTCCAAATTTTCTTGGTTGGTTATTATCCTAGTACAGGAGGCCATTTTGATTGTTATCCCGACGGGAGGTCATCTTGGTTATTATCCTAGTACGGGAGGCCAACAAAGTATTGTAGAGGCAGTAGAGGACCTGAGAAGACATGGGATGTCTCCAGGTTAGCAACACCGGAAAATGAAGATGTCTATCCTTCAGACTTTAGAGGGAGTCACTTGACTCAGAGGGAGTCAAAATATTTGAGAAGAAGGAAGAGACAGTACCTTCTCCCCCTTCAACAGTTCAGAGGGAGACGATTATTGATCCAGTTGATCCAGCTGATCCTATAGCTCCAGCTGATGATTCCTAGAGACATGGCAGTAGGCCAGGAGAGGCCTACACGGGCTCGACAGACTCTGCTAGAGGCAGAGGGACATGCAACTCCTCGTGAGACATTTCGAGAGAGCAAGAGACCACAGAGATTTTCGAGCTATGATCCACATCATTGATACTGAACCTTCTTGTCATGGAGAAGCAACATGACATCAGTTTTGGCAAGATGCCATGACCGAAGAGTATCAGTCCATCTTGAAGAATGATGTGTGGGATATTGTTCTGAGACCGAAAGGGAAGTCTGTAGTGACTTCCAAGTGGATCTATAAGATCAAGCATGCAACTGATGGAAGTGTTGAGAAGTACAAAGCGAGATTTGTGGCTAGAGGATTCTTTCCAGTGGAGGGAATTGATTATGAGGAGACATTTGCCCCTGTAGCCCAATATACTTCCATCCGTACGATCATTTCCCTAGTTGCATCCATGGATTGGAGACTGTTATCCCCACTTTTTAGGAATAACTAGGAGATCATGTCTCGAGGCCCACAGGTCCTAGACATGGAGTACTGAAAGCAAGATTGACCTGAGCAAGGCCTTGGAGGGCCCACCCTTTTCTTCTTCCATCATCCTTGTCTTGTCAGCAGCAGTAGCATCCATTACCATCGGCTTGGTCTTGTATCAGAAAGAGTTCTTGCTCCATGAGGTAATTGGTCCAGGTATCATGGTATGTGTCACTTTTGATCATTAAAACCTTTAAATATATGCATCTGATTACTTTTATTTTTAACAACTGCTTGGAGTCTGGACCTTACATTTGCCCACTTGACCATGTTTGGGGGGATTGACAGGGTTTCCTAGCAAGCCTTTTCCCATAGGTTTTGGTTTGCCACTTGGGGGGACTTCTGAAAGGACATCGTCCGCTCCCATCATAAAACCAATATTTCATCTTGTTTCCCGCTTACTTGTCCCACTCCCCTTGTCCGGGCATTGGGTTGACCTTTCTTCAGGATTGCACCTTGTCTCGTGGGAAGAAGGGGCTAAAGGCCCAGAAGGTAAAAGCAAGCTGGTAAGAGATAAAAGGCCTAAAAATAAAACCTTAAGATGCTTCGCCCAGGGATCCCCGAGAAAGCAATAAAAGGCTTCTCAGCAAGAAACTAGAGGGACCCGGAAGAAAATAATAAAACAAGACCTAGTCAGAGGATAGGGGGTCTCATCACGAGCCAGCCTATTAGGTCCATGGGTACCTAGCAGTATGACATTGCCACCAGCTAGTTACCACGCCAGGGCAGTGACTCTTGGCTGCATGGCCAAGGGAAAGGGGCTCTCATCACGAGCCAACTTTTCACTTTTGTGAAAGTACTTCTGGGTAACGCTGCCACCACTGGTCACCACACCAGGGCCGTGTCCTCTAATTAGCTCTTGAACAAAAAGAAAAAGAAAAGCAATCAAAGAATAAAAGAATAAAGGCAAGAATGGGCTTGGAAAGAGTGCATCTATGACAAGTACAACTCACCTTCTACAAAGGCACCCACAGATAACACATTGCATCCTTGGCCCTCACTGCACCCACATGCTTGGACTTCCCTTAACCACATCACCCACTCACATGGTTTTGATGAGGTTTTCTTCTTGGAACTCACCTTTTCCGATGGACACTAGCCCAGTAGAACATTTTATCTTTTCCTCCAGATTTGTATAGCAGGCTTGTGTAATGTCTTTGAGCTATTGACAGATGTATTAGGGATTTTATGCATATGTTTAATAATATTAATGATGNTAGGGATTTTATGCATATGTTTAATAATATTAACGATGAAATGTGATTGACATTGCTATGATCCCTGTGACTGATGAGCCCATGGAGGGCGTAGCTTTTGATGTGTAGGACTATGCCCGACGGACAGGTACCATTTGGACTGATACACATGGGGAGATGATCAGTTCGGACCTCCATGGGGCTGAAGAGCCCACCAGGTGGATGTTGAGACCCCATCAGGGGGCAGAGGCAGGGCATAGGATGATCAAAGACTTTGCACCAGAGAAGAAGAGAACGTTCCACCAGAGGCACCCCGACACTGCTTGGCCTAGAGGGATTGACCCACTTTCAGAGGGACGTTGGCTCTAGATGGCCCAGGATGTCACCAGGAGGCTTATGATGTCATCATGAGCATGTTGGCAGATGGACAGGGCAGTTGGCACGTGTGGCATCTTGGAGGAGCCCAATGAGGGCTAACGTCTTACTTCAGGAGGCTACATTTGCCCTGATAGGGGCTAACGTCACCCTAGGAAGGGGCTAACGTCACCCTAGGAAGGGGTGACGTCTTACCTTTTTGCTTGATTAGGGTTTTAGTCTAGCATTTAATCTAAAAACAATATAATTTTGATATTATGGCCTTGTCGGCCTTTTTATGACCTAAAAAGTAAATTAGGTCATTGATACAGTATATATTGAGGATTTTGATCCTCATTTTATCATGATCACTCATTCACTCCATAAGGAGGTCTGAAATTTGTGCCCTATCTTGGGTATTTGGCTGATTTAAGTGAGGCACATTTGTTGAAGGAAGACTTTTTGGCATTCTATGGTGTTTCTCTTGAAGGAAGGTGTTACAACTAGGGTTTACATGGTTATTTCTTGATGAATTGTAAGTATTTTTCAGCAAAACTTCTTAAATGAATGGTTGTAGTGTTATTTTCTTACATATATTTATAATTTGCTGAATCAAAACCCTAGGTGACAAGCACACAAGTAGGTCCTTGTCTCACGTCCCATGATAGAGAAGCTTTCAATCATTGAAGAAGAAGAAGAGAGCCTAGATGTAGCTACACTCCCTTTTCTTCCTCTCCTTTGCTAGCCATACCATTTTGAATTCAAGAGGAAGAAGACGTCCCAGGCCTAGGTTATCTACACTTAGGGCCGTTTTTCTTTTAGGGTTTGATGAAAGAGCCTTGCTGTAGCAACACTCTCCCTCATTAAGCCTTCTTGTCTTGATTTTGTGCTTCATTTGAGCTAGCCATTTTGCCAAATTGACCTAAGGAAGGAGGAGAGAGCACGAGGCCTTGCTATAGCAACACCGGAGTGAGCCTCTCTCCCCTAGGGTTTTGATTTTGAGGCCTTGCCATAGCAACATTTCAGAACTCTTCCCTCTAGTCCTTAGCTTTCCTCCTTCAACCCTTGCGTCCTTCATTTTTGACTCCATTTTACCCTAAGGCACTGATCTAAAGTCCTCCAACGTTGAAGTGAAGCTGATCAAACCACTCTCTAAACTCTTTAAAATTCAAACCCTAACCTACTAACCCAAAGTTGCTGATGTCATCATTGGATATTTCATCTTTAATACAACAACGTTTTACTTTATGAGCAATTGAATGGTGGTTTAAAGCATTTATTAATGAAGTGTTGATTGGTTACATTGAATGCCACATCGTTCCAATATTTATTGGTGAAGTGTTATATCTTTTCATATGCTATTGATGAACATTGACTTCGTCAACATTTATTGCTAAATTGCTTATATATATTTATCAGATAGTCTTATGAAGTACTAACCCTTTGAAATATAGTTTGCATATATCTTTTTGCTGTTGTCTTGTTCCAAGTAGGTGTTCTTCATTGGGGATTTACTTCATTTTTGGCTGTTTAGTCGGGGCTTTCTGCTTGGGTGGTGACTTGTGAAGGGGGGAAAACCTTATCTTGGTCTTATTATCCTTTTGCCTCTTCAAAACCACAGGTCACCGGGGACGTCTCCCCTGGGCCTAACCTCCCTAAAGAGAAAGAACCTCCCCATTGTTGTGACATTGGGTGGGATAGGTTCCTATTACGCCAGTTTGGCCTTAAATCTTATAGCCTTTTTCCTAGCTACAAACTGTGCGATAACAGAGACTACATTAGATGGATGTAAAGACAACATTTCTCAATGGTGAGATTGAGGAAGAAGTTTACATCGAGCAGCCAGATGGATTTGTGATACATGAGCAAAAGTTTCATGTGTGCAGGTTGAAGAAAGCCCTGTATGGACTAAAGCAGGCACCTTGTGCTTCGTACGAGAAGATTGATAGATACTTGATGAGTTTGGGCTTCAATAAGAGTGTTGCTGATCCCAGCCTATACTACCATATTGTTGGTGATGAGTGCCTGATTTTGGTCCTGTATGTTGATGATTTATTCCTCACCGGTTCAAAAAGTCTTATTGCTGAATGCAAGCGTGCATTGACTTCTGAATTCGAGATGAAGGATCTGGGTATGATGCACTACTTCTTGGGATTAGAAGTATGGCAGAGGACTGATGAGATTTTCTTGAGTCAAGGAAAATATACAGTGGAGATATTGAAGAAATTTGGTATGACAGACTGTAAGTCCATGTCTACATCGATGGTGATGGATTTGAAGAAAATGAACGAGGCTTCTACTGATTCAGGCGAGATTGATCCACATCTTTATCGGCAATTGATTGGATCATTGATGTGTCTGGTTAACACCAGACCTGATCTATGCTATGTAGTGAATGAACTCTGTCAGTTTATGAGTCAGCCGAGACAGACTAATTGGATAGCAACGAAGCATGTGCTGAGATATATACGAGGCATTGTTGGATATGGCATGAGATATGCTTCCGGTGTAGACATGAGATTGCAGGGATATGCAGATTGGGCAGGGAGCACAGTGGACCGTAAGAGCACATCTGGTTGTTGTTTTATTTTGGGATCTACCATGATTTCCTGGTGTAGTAGGAAACAAAGCTCTGTGGCCTTGAGTACCACAGAAGTAGAGTACATAACATTATGTGTGGCAGTCTGCGAAGCAGTGTGGCTTTCCAAGCTCCTTGCAGATTTATTTGGTCATGAGATGGATTCCACCATTATCCATTTTGATAACCAGAGCTATGTGAAGCTCTCAGAGAACCTTGTGTTTCACGATAAATCGAAACACATTGAGATCAAATACCATTATATCAGAGATATGGTGTAGAGGAAAGCAATACACATGGAGTACCTTTCCACACATGAGCAGGCTTTAGATGTCTTCACCAAACCGCTTGTCAGGACGAAGTTCGAGTACTTCCATGAGAGACTTGGCTTGGTGGAGAATGCCTCCCTAGCTGAGAGGGAGTTTTGATGATTGCAACATCGTGTGAGATTCTCCAGGTTGTTGTCCTCTGGACTAAGTTGAGTCGATCTGTGAGAGGGCCCATGTGATGGGTGTGTTGTTCTCCTTTGGACTGAGTTGAGACGATGTGTGCCCATGTGATGGGTGGTCTCCTTCCTTGTACTCCTCTAGACTGAGTTGAGTCGGCTTGAGATGGTCTTTTTCCTTGTACTCCTATGGACTTAGTTGAGTTGACTTGAGATGGTGCTCCAGATGGTACTCCTGTGGACTGAATTGAGTGATCTGTTGAGTGTGACGTCCATGTGGTTGAGCACAGGTGGACGTGTCCCTAGTGGCTCAACACTAGAGGATGAGAGAGATCCTTGCTATATTGTCTGAGAGTAAGATTTACTTGTAACCCTAATTATGTTGTGAAGGGTACAAGTCAGCCCCACCATATGAAAGATAATTAATATTGTGTAATGATTAATTATATTATTGAGTTAATGAGGTCGGCCCTATTGTGCCAATAGACACACCTTTTGCTGTGTCAGTTCTTGTATAAATAAAGGTGAATCCCCATTGAGGATCACACACTCTCACTTGTTAACTCGAAATTTCAGCAAGTGTTTGTACGTCTGAAGTGCGCTCTTCTCTTGGGCGCTAGGTTCTAGGTTTTTGTAAGCACCCTCTTGTGTGCTAAGGTCTATGGTGTGGGGGATCTTCTCTTGAGAATATAGCAAATGATTGCTAGGTTTTTTCCTTGATTGAGAAGGGTTTTCCCAGGATACTTCTTGTGTTCTTGTGCATGGTTATTCTTCTTGTGATCTTGGTTATTGCAGCACTTGTGTATGGTGTTGCTGCATTTGTTTATGGTTCAAGTACATGCTAAATGAAATAAACTACATGTGCATGAGCTAAGCATTAAAATTCAACATTTATGACCCGAGAACCTTTATCTTTTATCCTGTCGCATTCTCCACAAGAGCCTTAAACTCTTGGAAGTTTCTGAAGACCTCATCTTTGGCCCTCATGAAGTAGATATAGGTTTTCCAGGAGAAATCATCTATGAATGTGACAAAATACTCACGCCCTGTCAAGGATGTTGAAGACATAGGCCCGCATACATCTGAGTCCACTAAATCCAATACACCCTTTGATCTACTGTCACTACTTGGAAAAGCTGTGTTTGTATACTTTCCCAAGGCACACACTTTACACACATCACTATGCTTGGTGCTCAACTCTGGAAGGCTAGTCTCTATCTCCTTGAGTACGTTAAGTGCCCCATGGTGTAAGTGAGCCATCCTTCTATGCCACCATTCTCCCATATCCTTAGTGCTGGTTACCAATGCCCGAGGTGACTCAAACTACAACTTGCATAACTTGCGTGACTTAATCCCTATCATCATGGCTTGCCTCGACGCTCTAGGCTAAATATACACTTTGTCTCCTTTGAAAGATACATCATACCCCTTGTCTTGAAGCGTCGAAATTGATATAATGTTCTTGGTCATCCCTGGTGTTATCCCCAACTCCTAGGGATAACTAAGGAGATGATGTCTCGAGGCCCTCAGGTTGTAGACATAGAGTACCGAGAGACAACTTGACCAACAATATCCACTTGCACAGACAGAGACCCACCTCACCACCACAACTCCAGGTTCGTCACGGCGATATCCACCATGTTATCACACAATCTGTACTTGCCCAAAGCCTAATGGCAAGTAGGCCGAGATTGTCGAAACACGAGGGTAATCCTGTCACTGTCACACCAACATGATACACTTTTCTATTTAGGAGGAAAA
>JASDQU010503413.1:35982-47925 GCA_032191745.1 Picea mariana | reverse complement strand
CACCGTACTTTTCAAGAGTATCCATTGCAGAGTGTGCAGCTCAGCCAGTGAGGGCGCAAGTCAGTTGAGGGTTTGGAGAGCTGCACGAGATCCGTATCCAGATTGCAGTTTCCTTCCAACCCATTTGAGATCCAGCCAGGGCGCTTCTATTGAGCCATTTCTTGTCAGATTCTGACGGTGGAATCTTGCAGATCGACTCATTCAGCCATTTAGGGCGCAGCTCTTCCGGACAGACATTTGGTGTTGCATGTAGAGTATCAGAGTAGATCCAGACAAATCCTTCCAACCCATTTCCTTATTTGGCGAGATGATCGTTTTGAACCATATAACAGTAGATTTCGTTGGTGGAATCCTTTGGGGTGCATCCAGTGCTCCAGGAGGTGCGCAAACCCCCCAGGGGTCCATATCCATGCCTTAGAGACCAGATTCGAGATCCGACACTCACCCATTTCAGTCTAGAGGCCAGGGCGCTTCTTTTGGAGCAGTTTCCAGCGTATTCCGACGGTCTGAACTTCCGGACGAGTTTTCCAGCTGGTAGCGGTTCTCGTACTTCGCCAGAATCGCATATTTTCATTGATCTATCCGTGCATGCATCAGATCTTCTATCATATTCTGATCACGGGTATTTTTATGTTATTTGATTGTATTCCAGTACTGATCCATGAGATCTGGCTGACGTTTATATTCTATATTTCCAGTAGGCTATTGTATTTCCATGCTCGAACCGTATTATACATGATATTGGGCAGTTGATGTTCTTTACTTCTGAATGCATCCTTTATATGCTGTTTAAACCATAAATATGCAACATGCACATGCAATAACCAACATGCACATGCAATAACCCACATGCACATGCAATAACCATCAAGATCTCAAACATTCAACTGAAACGCATCCAAAAACCCCCAGTGTATCAGATCTGCAAGATAGAATAATAGATCAGTAGCAAATATCTCGATCATCGGGATTAGGGATATTTCAAGATATTGATAATAAGAAAAATGGAAATATGTAGACCAGTGCCAAAAGTAAAATGCCGCAACGAGATGTATTGCAATGCTCTTGGTAAGTTTTATTAGTTAAAGATGACTGGTTGAATTAGTGGGTGAATTTAGTGGAGTGGACTGATAGTGCAAGTCCACTTTGTGCATGTTGGAGATTGTAAGTGTGAAAAATGAAATCTAAACTAAGATTTGTTTTTTTAAACTACTATCCCTCAAATGAGTATCAGTAAGATCGGAAGGAGTTCCAACAGGGAGAGAGCGAATCCCAAAGTATCCCCATGAATTCAAAAGTCGACTTGCTGATATTGGTCCCGTATTGAGCAATAGTGGTATAAGGTTTTTCCTATTAGAACTACTCCGCACAATCAAATCCCTCTCTAGGTCATTGCCAAGATCCAACAAGTTGGCGAGGCCTGAGATCATAGTAGGGAAATGACAGGGAAGGTTTATTACTTTCCCAAAAATTGAAATACTGAAGATGAAACTAAACTAAACTAATCTAAGAAATTGAAACTAAAGTAACTGTTTTGTGGTGCTTGGGTTTATTTTTACTTGCTGAAATGAAAGTAAGCACATGAAAAATGTTAGGTTTTGGGGTAGCTAGGACATGTACTTTTGCATTGGTGGTCCCTAGCATGTGGAAGTGTCCAAACGTCTCTCTCTAGATCTTTAACTTTATAATTGCATTTATAAAGTTAATGTGGCTTTTATTTAATGAATAAAGTGACTTTTTTTTAACGTTGAGTGACTTAAGTGATTTAAGTCATCTCAACGAGAGATTAAGTCACAGCCGTTGATCTTGGGAAGACAAGATTTAATCTTGGACGTTGAGATCTTAGGGTTAGGGATTTGGTCATTAAGAGATTATAAAAGCAGATCTAAGGAGAGTGAGAGGCACACATTGAGCTGAGAGGAAGAGGGCGAATTTGCAGTTGGAGGAAAGACGATTTTGCAGGCCCTAAAAAGCAGGGCCGAAAAAGCTGTGGGGAAAAAGCATGGCCAAAAAAGTAGGTCCGAAAAAGATGGGCCGAAAAAAGCAAGGCCATACATGCCGAGTTCGCTGGGCTGTAAGAAATTTCTGAATTAGCTGCTGTAATTATTTTCTTCCTCTGAAGTTAATAAAATCGTCTCATTTACTGGTTTTCCCTTCGGGGTTTTTCCAGGGGCATTGCCCAGAAATATCTGTGTTCAAATGTGTGTGCTGTTTATTATTCCATTGTGCATTTTTAATGGTTAAAATTAGCTGTAAATTTTCTGCATAGTTTACAGAATATATATCAACAATAGATCAAATTCCGATTTGTTAAATTATTTGCATGAAATTTTTGATTGCTAGGTTTCAAGAATTTAACATGGTATCAAAGCTGCGACTCTGAAGAGTGTCACTGAAGACTTTGACACAAGGATTTGCAGGGATTGCAAGGGTTTTTCTTGGATAAAAGAAGGGAAAAGTACTGTTGGTTAGTTGGACGAGGATGGCTACCAGATTGAGGTTTGAGGACAGGCTGGACGGGGCTACAAATTTTAGTCCATGGAAAGAGTGGATTGCATTGTTTTTGGAGGAAAACGAAATCTGGGACGTTGTGGAGAAAACCTAGGTTGTTCCCACAGATACAACACTTTTGGTGGCCTACAATAAGAAAAATGTGAAAGTCAAAATGATGCTCTTGGATGTCGTGAAGGACCATATCAAACCTCATGTGTCTAGAAAGAAAAATTCCTATTAGATGTGGGAGGCTCTGACAAAGCTTTATCAGAGTGGAAACCAAAACATGAAGATGGTGCTAATGGAGAAACTCAGGAGCACCTAAATGTCCAAGATTGAAACAGTGGCATCGTATCTCACCAGGATATCACAGGTTCATGATGAGTTAGGATATCACTTATCCCCGACGACGACGCCAAAGATGTTGCCATCCTTATACACACCTACAAGTGTGGAGAAGTCTCTAACCCACTTGGTGTGTCCTTGGAGGTACAATGCCTAAGTCCAAACCCACTGTCACCTCGACTTGGACTTCTTCCGTCTAGGCTCACTCCTAGGGATGCCAGTAGACCCTACTTACTATATAAGTTGATTAATGTGATCTAGGAGTTAATTTTAGTTTATTAAGTTAGGGGGAGACTAATCTATATGACAAGCAACAATGCAAATGCAAAGCTTTAATGACAAGCAGACCTTTCCCTACAAGCACAACTAAGACTAGTGCCTAAAGATTGGGTAAAGGGGGTCAATTAAGTTTATACAACAAAAATACAAAGAATAATTAAATGATCTAGTTACAACGAAATAAGAATATAACTTTACACTTGAGATAATTACAAGATGAAATATACAAATGAAATATAACAAGGATAAACTCACAATGAAACTAGCAAATTAGATAATTGCATAATATATACAAAAGAATTCAAAGAACCATTGGATCCAATACACAATGGAGCATAAAATATCCACAAATGAAACAATGGAACTTAACTTGGAAGTAACTTGCAAATGAGAACCAATGCGCAACTTAGGAAAAGAGGAGACTTGGAAGTAAATTACCCAGATAAATATGGTGCACAACCTTTAGAGATATATCACTTGAAAGTAGATGTGCCCAACTGAAAAGTAACTTAACTTGCAAGATAGATAAATGCTTGTAAAGTAAAGTGCAAGAAAGTAAAAATACACAACTTAGATTAAGATGAATAAACTTGAAAAGTGAAAGTTGTGTGAATAAATCTTAGTAAAGCTTTAAATCTTAGTTAAACTAGGTGAGGATACAAGCCTAGACTATCTATCTACCCCTAAACTCTTACCGCTTTGAACAAAATGCTTGCTGGGTGCTCAATAAGAAGGGCAAACAAGGCCCTCCCCTAGCTCCACAGGTCAACCCAGAATGCTTGGGTGCTCAAGCAGGGAGGACATTGAGTGTTGTGAAGTCGTCCCCGACTTCCACCCTCTGTAGCTTCCACAAGTCACCCTTTTTGATGGTGAAAGTTGTACCAGCTTGGGTGCCTAGTTACTAGATAAATTACTTCCAATTCTAAAGCTACAAGCTATGATTAATTCCAACTTAAGAAGATAGATTGCAACCTAAAATTAATTCCCAACTTGAAACAAGAGATTACTTAAGATAAAAGATTACTTTCCAACTTAATGAGATATTAACAAATGATTACTATAAGAGATATTAACAAATCAAACAAGAAAGCAAGCCTCATGATATTGCATGGGTTGGCTAAGCCAAACCACTTTGCAAGGTGTAGGCAAAATAAATCAATGAAATTAAAAGACTTGGAGAATAAACTAAATACTAAGCAACCTCAACAAAGGCACAAGGAGGAGGACAATCCTACTAATTTTGTGCCAAAGTGGGTGAATAATTAGATGAATAAATTAAAAAAAAAACCAAATAAACTTAGCCTCTCAACCTTGCCTTAAGGACAAGTGGGGCAAAACATTAGATGCATAAAACAAAAAAATTATTACCTAGTCTTACGATATTGCATGGATTGGCTAAGCCGAACCACTTTGCAAGGAGTAGGCACAATTAAATTATTATTTGCAAAAGTCAAAATTAAATTATGAGAAGGCAAGCCCAAGAAATTCTCTCGGGCTGCTTACAATTAAAGAAATAGAAGGAAGAAGGGGGTTTTAAAACCCGAAGTTGGGAGACTCTTCTTGAGTGTTTTAAGGCCCCAAATGGGCAACACCTCCCCTTGTTCTGGTAAGAATATGCAAAAATCAGCAAGCTAAAGCTTGCTGAAATTGCTGTAAAACAACCAAAACACTCAAAAAACAATTGTTAGTGAAAACATAAATTTTACATGTAAAAATCAGCAAGAAAATAAATGATTTTAAGCCTATTACAGAACATAAAATTGCCCAAAAGAGAGAGGGAAATAACAGAAAATGGAATAGAAAATATTAGAGGCTTTTGTTGGTTGAAGAGACAAATTTCCATATCTGAAATTTGTCCTCTCTAACCCTTAGTGACTTGCCAAAATGTAAGATCTTGCTATAGAAAATGAAAGGAGGTGACTAGATTCAAATGAGATAACAAAATACATGACAATATCATAAAAAATCAGCTCACTAAATCTAGAGTAAGACTACCATAAATTTATCCAAGCAAAATACTTTGCTTGGATCTCCTAAACTAGATCTATGAGCAAAAAATACACAAAAGAAACCAAGAACAGATATCACCTCAATGAAGCACAAATATGGCACCAAGAAGATTCTCAGTGCACACCATGGATGCTCCAAAGCTTTTCTATTATTGAACAAAAATGTTGCTGCAAATACTTGCAGCAAGATTTACAAGAGAGAAAGAGCAAAATGAAAGAGAGGAATGGGAGAGATTTGGGCAGCATAAACTTGCTCTGAGAATAGATGATCAAATGAGGGGTGGGGGTAGGCTTTGTTTTATACTTGGGAGAGGAGAGAGGCCCCTCTTGGATGAGCTCCAAGTGGCAAACAACAAGAGTGAGTGAGCATCTCAAGGGGGGAACACTTTTAGGGTTTTGCCTAGGTTTAGGGTTTGAGGGTTGAGTGAGGGAGAGGGGGAAAAACCTTTTCACACACCCAACCACTAAGTTAGAACCTTAGGGGGCGCACTTAGGGTTTAGGCAATGTTTTTGCTTTATTTTTTATTTCTTGGCCAAGTCAACCACCAAGGGGGGCACACTTTTCTTAGGGAGATGATCAATTTGAGTTGTGGCTTAGCAAGGGGGGGTTGGGTAGGTTAGAAAATCACTTTTCTAACTTAAGAAAAGGACGAGGAAACCTCTCCCACTCTTTCTCATGACTTTTTGGTTAGTTTACAATTTTTGGCATTTTTACTTAGCCAAATTAAAGCAATTAATTGCTGACTCAAGACTGACTTGGACTCCTCATGGAGAATGACCTAGCAAAACTTGTCCAAATGAGTTGAAATTCGGTCCAAGGGTGTAGGGGGTCTCTTGCCATTTCTTTTGATTACTCACACCTCTATCAAAATTCCCTAGGACCAAATTTTTACATTTTTAGAACAAATTTAATTAAAATTCCCATTAACTGAGTAATTTAAAAAAAAAAAAAACTACTTAGACTCGACAGAATTTCACAAGACACTAGGAGATGTCTAGCTTGGTCATTCACGATATTCCTAGACTTTAGTCACCCCTTGGGCTCAATCATTAGAATGCCTTTCACCACTTTGGAGGAGTATTATGAGTGAAAAACTCAAGGGTAATTAAAATGGTTGGTTAGGCCAGATTAATTACTTGAGGATTAAAAACACTCAATGAAAGGACTTCCCTAATGATAAAGTCCTAGGCAACTAACCTAAAATATGATCCATGCAGACTCATTACATTATTATCAACTCCGATTACAAAAAGACGTGCCGGGGGCAATTTTTTTTCTAGTAGAACCAAAAAGTCTTCAACTTTGATGCACCATCAGGTACATAGCTTCATGGAACATGGAGTTGATGTTAGAATATAGAAGATTGTGCTTGTTTTACCATTGACGATACCCTCGTCACCCAACTACTGGCCGAAGCCACCCTCCGAGCACCTTGACCTTGACCGAGAAGAGAATCCTAGTAGCAATCCAATAGCCAAGAGAGGCTAATGCACCAAGCAAGAATAAAAACTAAGCTGAACAGATGATCCCACCCAGAAGCTAGCGCACCACTTTCCTAGCTCTCCCAGAAACTTGCGCACCAAAACTGCAACTGCCTGTGCAGATTTGGCTCTCTTTGCAATAGTTGAGATGATGAATAATGAGAACTGGCACCTTGTATTTATAGTGAACTCGGCAGGCTAAATGGGGCCGACTTCTCCTTCTGGGTATCAATAAATTCATTTTAAATGTATATGTCTAGCCGACAACTTGTCTAGGGTTTCCTTCAATTCTTTGCTCCCTTCCGAAAGATTCTAGTCTCGTCATAGGTCACAATAGAGGTTCATACCTCCCGAAACTACCATAATATTAACAATTGACCCCTAGTCAAAATAGGTGGTCAATAATGCTGCCAGATAGTACTTTTCTTTGTCAGACTTCGTTCTGATGACATAAGGGCCAAGCCATGAATTGTTATCTTTCTGTTCATATCTAGGCTTGCCCTTTCTTTTGTCCCACATGAGCACAAGACTTCCTTCATCGAAATTGATGGAAGGTGTACTCTTATCATGTGGAGGCTTTGTGTGGACTGTATCTTTGACAATTCCTCCATGTTTCTGATCTTCCTTTTGTATAATATGAATAGATTCCGACTCCTTCCTATGGTATTGTGCAATCTTCTTTTTATCTGTCCATGGGAGAAACATCTCTACTGAATCTTCTTGCATGAAGGGTAACTCAGATGGATCATACTCAATAATCTGTGGAGGCATATCATGGTAGTGTTCACTGACATAATTGGGGCCCCTCAAATTCATCAAATGTGTATCTTTCTTTTCCCTCTTATGTAAGATCTCATATGTGCCATCGCCCATGGGAATATATGCATGTGTAAGGTTCATACTAAGGAAACCTCCAAGGGTTGAGGACCAGGTCTTCGACAAGAGCATCCCCCAGGCATCAGGGACATCGATCACTGATATGTTCATGAGGACGTTGATATGTGGAAAATCTATCAAAAATACCTCAACGTCTTCACATACTCCCAAGACCTTAACTCTTCTTGAATCAATACCACAAACACTTCCATAAGGTCGGGTTGTCTTTAAACCAAGCTGTTTCATTACCTTCAAAGATATGACATTTGTTGAGGCCCCTGAATCAAGCATGCAGTTGTTCAAGCGGAGGCCATTCATGCCTAATGAGAGATAGAAGGGAGGGTTCTTGTGTTTTGGCCGATCGAGATACATAGTGTCTAGCATGATGGGAGGATCCTCCTTCTCAGTTGGTACCAGTAATATCCTCAAAACTTCCCTTTTTACGGAAGGGATCTTACACATCTCTGTCACTGGGACCGTCATATTTAGTTTTCCAAACATGTTTGCAACATCTATATTCAACTGAATGTCATCTGTAGGAGTTGGATTAGGAGGCAACTCACATACTGGCGGTGGAGGTGGTGGAGCCACCTTTTTTGCTGTTGGAAGAGGAGTATCAGGTTGTAATGGAGGGGTTGAAGCATTTTTTCTTTTGTAGGTTAGAATTTCTCTCCTCCTTAATTCCTTCTTCTGATCATCTGTTATTTTATTTAAGACCCGAATTCTCCCCTCTTTCTCCTATTCTTCTGGCTTCATTGATCTGTTCTTGAGTAACTTGTTCATCGTTGAGATTGCAAATCATGAAGTTTATATTGTCAGGATAATCTTCGTCTTGTCGGAGGCATTCATCTTCCTTGTGGGGTTCTTGGCATGGGAGACACCAAGCTTCTATATCAACTATTCCAACAAGTTTCAAAGTATATGGGGCCTTTGCCTCTTGTTGAGGTCTTGGTTTCCAACTGGTGGCATCTCTCTACTGTCTGGCAAACTGAGGTCTGGGAGAAGATTGATTTTTTTCTACTGTAGTCATACGGTTCATAAGCTGATTCTACACCTGAATAAATTGAGTATTCATTTGGTCTATCTTCTGAGTCAGGAGAGAAATCGGATCAGGAACACTGCTGTTGGAAACCTTCGTCCTTGATTCTGTCTTGTTGCGATGGTACTGAAAAGGTTCTATTTTTGAATCAAGGAGATTCTCTTCAATGCCGATACTAAATTCTTTAGCCTCTTCCAATGACGTGGGCTTTTTATCTTTAAGGATGTATCATAATTGTCCCTCAAAGACATTCATGTAAAGGAGATGAACTGATGATGCTGTAGGACGATAATTTGTTAGAATTTGATTGTACAACTTGTCAAATCTTGAAATGAATTCCTTTACTGTTTTATTCTCCTTTTTCTTTATATGATTGAATTGAGTCCCAATGTTCCACCATCTGCTTTTAAATAAGGCGAAAAAAGCGTCATAGGTCGTAATATGATTATCAGGGAGTCCCTTGAACCAATCAAGAGCTTCTTATGTCAATGATGAGGTGAATAGTCTCATGGCTGCATCCTCATGATCAATACCTGCATTGTCCATATCTCGACCCATGACATAAATGTGGTCTTCGACAATTATCACATTGTTTCCTGGGAACTTTGGCAACCACTTGTTGACTTATGTTGGCATCTTGTTAGGGTAACCTTCGGTATTGGCCATATTGAGGGGTTTGTAGAGGTCTCTTATCCAACGGCAAGCCATTGGAGCAAGAGGAAGGGATTTATGGAAAAGGGTTTTAGCAACGGGAGACCTGAGAGGAGGCCTTCTTTGGTAAACCTTAGAAGGCTTGAACCTCCCAGGGGAAAAGGTTTGGGGAAAGAAGGATTCTGGGAAGGTGGAGTCGCCAGATGAGTTTCAAAATGAACTCAACAAGAAAGGTGGAAAGGGAACGTTCCTCGAGTGGAGTTGCCAAGTAAGCTAACGGAAAGGATTTGAGATAGCTCACCAAAGTGTCGTTAGGGTACGAAGAAGATTCAAAATCTTCCTCGACAATGACGCCAAAATGTTATAATGCAAGTTGTAGGTTGGGCAAAGCCCGACCAAACCACAAAGCAAGTGCTGCAACTTGGGAATCCTACACTCAATGTCACTTTGATGTAGGTCCCGCACTTCAAGGGTGACTAGGTCACTCTAGGGAGGCAATCCCGGTGACCCTAGGGGGATTTGGATGGAGATGGAGGGAAATGGAAGTGAAGCCCCTAGAGGTCAAGTCTAAGTGGAATAAACGATAGGGAGAGATGCCTTGCAAGTCAAGTAATTGCTGCCCCACAGGTATAGTACTTCTCCGGATGATTGTACCTGCCCGAGACACAAGGAAAGACACTTTGCAATGATATATGTTAGTTGGATCAACAAGTTAAGCTTGCTGTCCCTAATATGCAGCAGTAAATATCAGTTTATATCTGCAAATAAAACATCTAAAATCAGCATACAAAGATCTAGACAAGTTAGGTAAATCATGCATCAGTATTAGCAATGAATATAGGCTGAAAAATAGCACTTAAGAAACAAGAGAAGATGACTGTTGTAAACATGTATTTGCTGCATAAAATTGCAGCCTTATGGCTGTAGCATTCAATGGCATGCAACAACAAAATCAACCACACAAAAGTGCCAAGAACTATCCCAAAAGATGCACCCTAGTTAGTAGAGTAAGTGAGGAAAATTAGAGAGCTAGTCTAGGGTTAGTTTAGGAGTTATGAGAGTGCTAGTGGCTAGGGTTATGCAACCCTAATAGTAGTAGGTTAAAGTTTATAACAACAATTAGAGTATTGGGAGAGAGGGGACGCCCTAGTGGGGGARGACTCCTCTYAATGAGGCAAATCAACTTCAAGCAAGAAAACTTTCAAAAGGTAAAAAATTATGTTTCCCAAGGCAATGATTTTATATCTCCAATGCAAAAAATTATGACTAGTGCCTTTACTATTGGGTTAATGGAGTCAAATGAACAAGAGCTAGAGAAGCTACCTCCTTGGGGGTGTGAGCCCCTTTACTTCCCAAGGCAAGTTTCTCTAGCTAGGGTTTAAGCTAAGAGGGTTATGTCGTTATACTTCTCTTAGCAAACCCTTGTATAATCAATGAGATGAAGCAATAAAATGATGAAGACTATGGTGGGGGTGTATGCCCTTATACTTCGCACCTAGCTCCTAGCATAACAATACTTGACTTGAAAAAATGATAGCATAATAGTAAAAGACCATACCAAGATCAAGAGAAATGCCAAGATAATCCACCACAAGAGCTAGAAAGCATCATCCAAAGCTAGCGCTAGACCTCCTCCATCAACCATTCATAAACATAGCCATAAACAAGTGCACACGAGATAAAAGAGCCAAGTGTGGCGCAAATTTAGACCAAGTCCTCTCACAAGAGGGAGAGTTGTGTTTAAAATGAGATCTTATGATCTCTATTTATACAAAATGTAGCTAACATAGTTTGTCCACAAATTAAGGAGTAAACCACATGATTAGGGGTCAACAACACTAATCTTGCCCCCTTAACAAGTAATATTAAACAATTCACTTAAAATTTCACTTTTTGCACAAATAAAACCCTAATTTAGGAGGACGTCACTCCTTTATGGGACATTTTTCCACTTTGAGGAAGTCGTTGGTGTTGGAGAAGCATGGGTAGGCCTCCAAAGGCCACATGTCAAGCATCTAAGCACTCCCATCATGGTGAAGACCTTTCTCCTCCTCAAACGTCCATGTGTCAAAAGAGTGGCATCTCACCACCATGCCCTAGCCCCAAAAGCATGACGTCGAGCTCAAAATAGGACGTTTTTCCCCTCCTGGGCAAATCGTTTGGCAAGTGAGTGTTGGGCTAGGTCGTCCAAGTCATCATCAAGGCCTTCCAAGTCTGATCTCTCTCATTTGACATGCGGGCCCCTGTCATCCAACTTGTGGGCTTGTAGCCCCATGGAAGCCCAAGCTAAGCTTGTTCTCCCAAAACTGTCCACCAACTAGGTCCTGCAAAGACAAATGGGCACGCCCTCCAAGGATCTCAAGTCATAAAATCATGATAAGTGAATCCAATCAATAAATAAGCCATCTAAGCATGTGCATCAAAGATCACTATATCAAACAATTAACAACTCAAAGACACTATGCGACTTGTCAAGCTTGAATATGGGAGGGTTGACGAGATGTCCTATTGGGTAGATCTTGCCCTAAGTCAAGGAGAGTTTCCAAGATATCCCTCTCTAAGCCATGTAAAGTGGATGAAGTGGTTGGGGTCAAGACTTAATGGGCATAGGGCTTATGACATACAAAGGGTCGTAGTGTCTCATTCATGGGTGCCTTTGTAGAGGGTGTGTGGTACCTTCGTCCGCAATGCACTTTTTCCAAGCCCATCAATTGCCTTTTATTTTTCTTTCTTTATTTTCTTTTAATATAGCATAAGGAGAGGTTGAAG
>JASDQU010503413.1:3940-32326 GCA_032191745.1 Picea mariana | reverse complement strand
AGTTGTGTTCTATTGAATGATATTGTTCCGATTCTTTTGAAGACTATCATCAGTGTTGAAAATGATTATCAGCTAGATGGATGATCAATGGACAGAGATTTCCCAGACGGAAAATGGTTCAGGAAATTTATTTTTCTAGGACATATGTCCAGATTAGAAGAATGGCTCTTGTGTCACTCTATCGTGTGAGTGACTTATCCAGCATCATGTCTAAATTACTCAGATAGAGTATGGTTTCGAGAGATGATGCAGCTGATGACACTGATGGTGATGATGGTGCTCATGATCTAGTCTATACAACTATGTTGATGCTACTGGGTGAATGGTATGTTTGTGCTCAAGACCATCACCTATAATACCTCCCTAGCTAGGAGGGAGTGTTAATATTATGGTATCTGTGGGAGGTATTTACCTCCACGTGTAAACTTGACGAGAATAGAATATTCCAAGAAGCAAGAAGAAACCCTAATGAGTTGGCTAATAACCCTAGAAGACAACTCGACTCAAGAGGATAGTTGGTATTAGGTTATTAGCCTACAAGAGAAGAAGTCGACCAGAAGAAATATTATATACTAAGTAAATAGACACCCAGAATGAGAATTCAGCCCAGGTAGTTAGCTAGAATTAGTATAAATACAGGAGGTCAGTCTTCATTCTGGCAGGCATTCTCAAAATTGCAGAGCAACACTTGTGTGCACTGCAGTTGCCCAGTTTGTGCGCAAGTTTGGAGGAGAGATGCCGTTGCAGTTGCTGCAGCTAGCAGATTGTGTTTTGGCTTGGACTATCTCTTGGTTATGGTTTGGACTATCTGATCATCTCTTGTTTGGTGCGCTATCATTGGGGAAAGGTGCGCTACCCTTTGTTTGGCTATCTAGCCTAGGGTTTTCTTCCGGAGTGATTTTCTGTCAAGGTTAAGGTGCTCGGACGGTGGCTTTGGCCTATGGTTGGGTGACAATAGTGATATTGTTGATGGTAAAACGRGCACATCCATTATATTCTAACAAAAGTGTGTTGTTGGCCATGTAGTCTCTCAACACTGTATATCTGCAACCTGAGGCCTCGAGACATGATCTCCTTAGTTATCCACAAAATGGGGATAACACACTGCAACATGTATGTTAATGATTAGGTTAATGAAAAGCCAAGAATCACACCCCCCTTCACCTCGTGATCAGTCAATGTATATTTATACATCATCACAAGGCTCATTATAAACATCAATTCTTGTCAATGATTCATTATTCAATATTCTACTATATGTTTGCAAAATTACTTTGTAAATCTCATAATAAGCATGAACTATTTATTCTATTTGATATCAGAGCCAAATTTGTGGGTTAAATTCCTCAAACTTCCATCTACAATACCCAACTGCCACTTCAATTCTGTACCACCTTATATTCCATACAATTTTGTACGTCGTTGTTGTCGCACCTACATAAATCGTACATTGGTTGCTTCCTTTATCCACATAGTCATACATAATAATCGCTAGTACTATGTGGTATGTTGCACTTCATTCGTACCTTGCAACCCATATGATCAATGCCCCATCAAATTTGTACGCCAACAAATTTCCATGACTTTTTCATACGTTGAATCCAAAATTCCATAAGCTGCCAATTTCATTCCTACACCTACAACTACCTTTTTAAATCTCACGTGACTTTATTCTAAAGTCACGACCCCCCAAATATTATCCTCAAATTTTTTTTTCTCTTCACCTCATATATAGACTTATATTTATAAGTCAATTTTAATAAATTAAACTTTATATACACTGTATATAAAGATTAAAATGTGGATTTTGCAAGGAAAAAAACCAACAACAAAATGGTTAGCAATGACAAATTACAAGTAGAGATCAGTCGCTATAGAGATGAAGTCAATTGTGTATGACACCATCTCAATAACATTCAAAAGAGACAAAAAGAGCTGGGGGGGGAATTTGATAGATTGATGGAAGATACACAACATATTTGGGGACAAAATTGACGAGCCAATGGAAGATCTTGAAAAACAATGGATAGATCTAATAAGAATGAGAAATGATGATAAGGACAAAGTATTAAATATAATCAATGATCATAGAGAAAGGATTGCCCAACTAATAGAAAGGGTAGATGTGTTATTAGTACAACCCTTAGTCCACCAAAGATTGCCACCATGCCCAAACTTGTCAAACACAAGTTACTAGACCAAACACAAGTTACTCCACCAAGGACGTCAAACACAAGTTACCCCACCAAGGACCTCATAGTTACAATTGTCGATGGACAAAAGGTTAAGGGAGTAGGAAGATCATAAGATCTCAATTCAAGCAAGAATTGGAACTACAAATAGAGCTCTATGCTCTACCACTCGATGAGATGGATATGGTTCTAAGCATTGAATGGTTGATGTAGTTGGGCACTTATACCACCAAACTTGAAGAATAGTTCATGGGATTTAACTGGAAAGGACAACATTATAAATTATATGGGGTTGAAAGTTCCCATCACAAGAAAAATTGTTTTCAACAAATGAAAAAAGCGCAAGAAAGACAAACGAACATACAACGAAAACAAGGAAAGTATGTTACCAAAGAGCATCAAGGGTTCATGTTAAACATGGTCAAAAGACTTCATAGTATGATGCAAACACTACAAAAGAACCTTGCCAATGCTCAAATCAGGAACTAAGTTAAACCTCTACAACCATATAAAGATTATACCACCAAGAAAACACACTCAATTACATGGAGTGTTCTTTATTGTGCTTTGAGGACAAAGAAACCCTTAAGGGGGTAGCAATGTAATAATAATAATAATAATAATAATAACAATAATTAGGTTAATGAAAAGCCAAGGGTCACATACCCCTTCACCTTGTGATTAGACAATGTATATTAATATACTGTCACAAGGCTTATTGTAAACATCAATTCTTATCAATGTATATTAATATACTTTGTCAATCGCGTAATAAACATGCTCTGTTTGTTCTAATCTCTCTCTTAGTACTCTTCATTATTTTATCACTCTCTCTTGGAGTGCTAGAGCGTTGGAGAAATTCGCGGGTAATTCTAGGGTTAGGGTTTCACCTTATTGAGGCAAAAAAGCTAGGGTTTGAAAGAAACCCTAGAGGGTAAAAGAAGCAGTGATCTTGTACCTATTGTGAGAGAAGAAGACCAGGGTTACTTGTTATGCTTTTTGAAGAGGAGAAGATGTCTTGCACATTGGAGGGATGCAAGTGTAGGAGCCAAGGAGGATCATTGATGAAAAAACCAGCTTTTGGTTGGGAGTGATTTCTAGTTAGGAGGAGTTGGTAGATAGGGCTTTCTATGGTTTCCCTAACTAAGGTTTGGAGAGCTTGAGATTGTACCAGCTTGTGATAATTTGTGAGTATGTACATGTACTTCATCTCTTATATATAAATGAAGTGTTTCAGCTGCCCAATTATTGTGTACTTGCAGAGTTGATTTTTGGCATGTGTTGTCTTCTTGACTGAGTAGATTCCAACACTTGTTGTTCATGTTGATTTGACATAATATATTGCTTGGAAAATTGTGCCTTAAGAGCTGTACCTTGTTGGCATTGAAGTTCACTTATATGGTATTTATTCTCTTGAGTTGCTGGGTTATTTGGGTTGAAGTGAATTGAAGTATTTGCCGCTATAATTGAATATTTCATATCAGCCTTTATGCTGAAAGTTCATGGGAAATAGATCTGAGAAACCTCATGTTTGAGGTGAAATTTCAGAAGTTGCATTAATTGCCTGATTTTAGAAATTTCTACAGATAAGATAGTATACATGCCCTTTTAAAAAAAAAAGCACATGTCAAACTGTCAACTGTGATGCACAAGTTCTTTTGCTACTGCTGAAATTGATATTATTTGTCCCTTCTGGAAAAAGAATTCTCTTCCATAGATATTTTTATGTAGGCATCCTATATTCACATATTTCTGGATATCCAAGGGGTAGCATAACAATTTATTGCACCGAGAGTGGCGAGGTGCTCTACAGCCCAGTATGGGGGAGATGTTGTCACGTTAGCGTTATGTTAGATAACGTTACCTTAAAAATATTAAAGTCAGCTCAATTTAAAAAAATAACAATAAAAAAATAACTACGTACTACATGACAACATCTAAAATAATAAACCAGCATAGATCCATCTTAAACCCGGATCTATCAAGCACCCAGAGCGACAATTTTTTAATGTGTAATTTTTTTTTATTCCATGTCAAATATAATTCTTTCATATTAAATAATAATGAAAAAATTTACACATTAAGGAATTTGATCGCTCTCGATGCTTGATAGATCCGGGTTTAACATGGATCTACGCTGGTAACCCTTTTCAAGTAACAGTTCTTGAAAGCATCCACATGATACTGTTCACCCATCCAAAATTGTTTATTATTAAAGTCAGTCTATAGTCCGCTCTCTGTATGTTACATCAATTAAAATTCATCTAATCAGTCTATAGTCTGGCCTCTCTATGTTATATCGCCTGCCATTAGTGCTCTAGTATTTCATTGACTACAGAGACCAAATCAGTAAGTGTAAAATTGGAACACTATGGTACCTCTGTTGTGCTATCACTGACATCTGGTTTCTGGCATGCAGAAAGTGCACATCTATTCCTAGTCTTTCTTATCCACACTCTTCTCGTATCATATCGCCAGCAGTTTTGGTGTCATACCCGGTGGGCCCCTGCTTGGTTTGTGTGGTTGTTATCTATGTAATGTCAGTAATTGCAAGCTATCCTACTACAGTGAGATATCCAGATTCCATATCATGGTATTTCATTTCATGCTAATACTCTCTTTCTCAAGCCAAACTACACTGATAGAGACATTGCACTAATTTTCTGATTTTATAAACATGCCCATGGGGGATTGAAGGTGCTGATTTGGTTAATTTTTCAAAGTAATAATGCTTTATGATAGATGTACTGGGGTCAAGTAGCAAGGTATGAATTGGTGCCTAAGTAATAGGAGAGGGCTCAGCAAATGAAAGAATTGATTTGGTACTTTAAAGTTTAAATTCTACTTTCATTCATACATTGGTATTAGATACCAAAAGGTTTTGGATATCTCTAGTTTATCACTTTATTTTCATATACCTTTTGTGAAGTTAAATATTGTGAATTTTGTAGTTATGATATGTCATCATTTTCAAGGAATGCATCTAATCATTCATTTACACAAGCATCAAAATAATATGAACTTGGAGAAAGACTGTAATTAACAGCCTTGAGAGTGAACGGGTCTATAATGGAGTGCTAAATAGTTTTGTTACTTGTTATTGTCATGCAATTTATGTTTTTTACAGGATGGAGAACCACCAGGGGTTGAGGCAGATGGAGAAAAGAGAGACAGTGCAAAACCTCGAATGTATTTGATGAAGCTGAAGTCTGAGGATGATGCAAAGAAGCTTGAGGAGGCTGTCATTACAAATGCTCCAGTAGCAGATTAGTACTACAATTTACTTATTTATCAGATCACATTCAGCCCAGAACATAATCACATATTCTTATAAGCTGTTGTGTTCATTCACCTTTTCTTATGTGATGTGAGCATAGAAACAGAATTGGTGCTCTCTGAACGGGGCAGTCTTTTTGAGATTCTCCCTTCTCACCATAGTTGATTTGAGTAATCAAATGCAGTTACTACGTAACTATATTCAATACACCGTGTTGTCATATGTAGTCTTCTTTCTTGAACTACTGAAGTATGTAAAGTAACTGAGGAAACCTGGAATATTGAGATACATATCCAATTACGAAAGAAACCTCTCTTGCTGAAGATGAAGTTTGACCTCAGTTTGAGTGCCACTCGAGAGAATTCTTTATTGGCTTGATCACATTTCAGGAAGCAGAAGCTACATTATTTCATAAATTTCTGTAAGCATAATAAATACCATTTCATTATTGTATTATTTTTTTCAAATAATTTGAAACATTCAATAAAGTTGCATTGAATGGAAGAGAAAATACTCCACTTTTCTTAGATTAGATCTTTGTTTAACTTATTCATTTACTGGAAAAATAAAATAGGACGTGAACATTAAGATTTCTGTGGGAAGGAAGGTTTGGAGGATTCGGAGGAACCACAGTATTGTTAATCGGAGGTCGACGTTTCGAGTCCATATCAGGACCCATCATCGTTTCCCTCGTAGTTTACTATTTATCTCTGCTCTTTGGTTTATTCTTTACCCAGGCTTAGATGTCCTGATGATGGGTCCTGATATGGACTCGAAATGTCGACCTCCAATTAACAATACTGTGGTTCCTCCGAATCCTCCAAAAATAGGACATATCAATATTATACTATACTGATTTAGTTGGATTTAATTTCTACAATTTATAAATGCTTTGGTGGATAAAGCTTAAAAACTAGAAATGTCATCTTTAACCCTAGTTTGTTCCATTGTTTGTTGCTATCTTTTTTGTAGGACATTAAATCAAAATACTAGGAGATTGAGGTTCAAATCTCATGGACACCTTGCGTACAATTCTTCAACAACTAACCTCCATTGCCATTACTAAATGAAGCAAATATATTGTTTACTTCACCTTAGCATATCCATAATAACTAGGATGAATCCATATACTTCACAAGGGATAAATATTTATTATTTATTATTCATTGACATGGCATGACATACAATGACGACGTGCATATATATACACATAGGAAATGATAAGTCATGTCCTTTGGGAAAATGAATGACTATCATTATTTACAATATAATAATGATTTATATGACTACTTAGTACAAAATGATTTATACATTATTACAAGTCTTCTCCCCCAAAAGATGCTTTGTCCTCAAAGCATATGCAATGGAAAGGTTTATGTCTTTGTCCTAGCATGTAGTGCTTTCTCATGATTCGCAGTTCTTGAAACTATGATAGTTGAGGATACAATATGATATGATATTCTAAGTGTTAAGCATAATTGTTGAATTGTAAGAGTATCTGACCACCCTAATTTGATCTTCTGCAAAATTGTGTGGCAACATCTTTTACGATTTGGAAAATGATAAGATTCTACACTTGAGTTTCTCTTCAATATAATAGGGTCTTTACTTAGCTTCCCATATTGATTTAGTCTTTGGTTACTTTGTTGAGTAATGTGACAACTTTTATAATTTGGATAACGATAAAACATCCTTGCATCTTATATTTGGAAACATTGTCTTTTGATACTTTTGATGATATGTTGGTTGATAAGATTTTGTTTGGATTTGTATTGGTTTCTTCCATAGTTTGGGTTTTTATAGCTAATGACTTTTTATTTCAATGGAATTAGTCATTGTTTTTGTATCAATCGGTGAATCCTTGTTGGAAAGTTGCTTTAGTGTTTCTAGTTGCGATTTCTTTTCATTCTTCAACTTCTTGATTTTCGTTAGTAGAGTTTTATTATGGTTTCTCAAATGAGAAATTTCAACATCTTCCTCTGTGATAACTTCGTCAATTTTTTTTTGCATCTTTAGCACTAACTTTTGATTATCTTGAATGATCACCTTTGAGAAATCTTTAAGGTCTTTTGATGTTACTAAATCCTACTCCAATGTAACACCTTGTAATGTTATCTTCTTCTTCTTATAGGAGAATGCCAAAAACTTTTTCATGTTTAAGATGAAAGTCCCCAGAGTTTACATCCAGGGTGAACCCAAAATTATGTCACTACCATTGCTCCACAAGGATKTAACAAAAACTTGTGATACAAAAGTATAATTTCCAATGTCTAGTTGTAAATCGCTTATGTCATTATGTTTTATGTCCAAAAAGTCTATCCTTTCTATTATATTTGACTTGGAAATCAATAACTAATTAGCAAATTTGGYACTAATATAATTATTACATTTAGTGGGAGCAATAGAAATAGTAATATCCTTCCYTGCAAGTGTCTGTTTCATTCGAAGTAGCACTGAATCATAATTTTGTGTGATTTTAGGATGTCTTTCTATTAGACTCCATTTAATTTTTTCAAAATTTCGTAATATTTCATTTAATCTTAAACACTTTATAACTTTGGGATTATTTGTTTAACACCCTTTTTAATTGAACTTTGGAATACATGTTTGATTATAATATTTTCGACCTTAAGAATATATCTTAAGATGTAAATACTTTCACACTTTATTTACTTTAATACTTTTA
Organism: Picea mariana; assembly: GCA_032191745.1. Taxonomy (NCBI): domain Eukaryota; kingdom Viridiplantae; phylum Streptophyta; class Pinopsida; order Pinales; family Pinaceae; genus Picea; species Picea mariana. Next base: position 24,171 of record JASDQU010503413.1, on the reverse strand, counting down.
CTTTTTTCATTTTATGTTATTCATTTTTATGTGAATTGTAATGTTTCCCACCTCTTGATAAGATGATTACAAAGACTTAGTAGTCTAGATGTACCCACTAGACTATAGTCGCATGAGAAATGGGGACTAAGAGGCTCCAAAGTGTCCACCTAAGCATAATGTTATAATTTAAAAGTGACTTTGGGGAAAAATGTAAATTAAGTGGAAAAATGCCACATGAAGAAAAGTGAAGAGTTAACCTTAGAAGGTGGTCAACTATCTCAATTGAGAATTAGATCAGAGGTATAAAGGAAAAAGGAGGGTGCCTCACTCTTCATTCTTGACATTTTCACTTTTGCATCTTGAGCTCTAGAGCCAAAGATGTTTTGAGGGTTTTGGGATAACAAACTTTAGAGCTCAACTCGGTGGTGAAAGATCCCACCCATCTTGGTCCAAGCTTGGTCATGGAGGTGCAAGATTCCTCCCTCACCATTCTGTTTCAGCTATAGGTTGATCATACAAGTTTGGAGAGAGCTAGTGTGCATCATTGGGGTTTTCCAACAAGAGGGTGCACTTGTTGAAGAAGATCCATTTGATTTGGAGGAAGAAAGTTCTGGAGGGTAACACCTATTGGGATCTGCTCATTGGGCCTGGGGCGTCTTTCTTAGCCATTTTGGAGGAGATTTTCCTAGCATATCTTTTATTGTGAGCTTGGCACGAGTTCAACATGAGGAGGGTGCACTACAGAAGGAGGATCTACTCATTTGAGGGGCCTAAACACCTCCAATTAGCAAGAAACTCAAGCTAGGGGTTTCTATTGCCCTGATCTACAATCTTGGAGAGTTTGGAGTGATTTGGAGTACAGGAAGAGGAGGGCCGAAATCTTGGGCAGCGACAACCGTTAGGATAGTGTGCAACTCAACCAGAAGGAGGGGTTCTAGCCTTGGAAGGGAAAGAAGTTGATCTTGTTCCAATCTTCAACATTTGTGAGGCCTTTGGAGGCTATTCTCTTCAGTCTTGGAACTTATTGGAGTAGCATTCATCCCAACTTTGATATTCTGTCTTTATATATCCAGATATGTAGATCTATTGTACTCAGGATCATCTTATTATTTAAGTAAAGGTCATATCTGAAGTTGTTGGTTCTTATTTGGTGTTCATTGTTTGTATCTAGACATTTCCTTGCAATATATGCTCTGTTCTACATCTCTATGTTATAATCTTCATGAAAAACTCCCTCATGTGCAACTTTGATGAAGCAAACCTACATAACACACTGAAACACTAAAACACTAAACCAAACAGTCAAAAACCCTTGTTCCTTGGCCAAAACCAATGTGGGAACATTACATGAATACTTCTAAAACTTATCCTCTATGTAAAGAAAGATTACTTTTACATGTTTCCTTTACGTTTATTTCACTTTTACGTGAATACTTATAAAACTTATCCTCTACGTAAAGAGAGGCCTATATTTCTTCACATTGGAAAACTTCCCTTTATAATTTCACGTGCACTTTAAAATACTTGGATAACCTTTATATATATATATATAAAAAAATTTTTGGCCATGAGTGTAAAAATTATTTGTAATTTTTTTTTCTTCTTTTATTTATTATTTATTTTTAAATGGCAGTTGAAAAATAAACCCAATGTCAAAGGAAAACAACAAAAAAAAAACTTGATCACAGGCCAATGAAAAGCTTGCTCTGTTACCACTTGCAATCAACCAATTAAAAATAAACATATATTTATGATTTTTTCCATGATGATTACAATGACCATTGCACAACAATTTATACTCTATAGAACATTTGGGGTGTAACCCTTCAATGTTCAAATGAAATTCTTTGCATGGGTTTGCATTACAGATAAGGGATGACATATTTAAAAATATGCATCCTATATTATGGTCATTATCATCTGAGGGAAGTTTTGGCATACCTTGTTTTTTTCTCTTGCAAGGTTGTTTATAGTATAAGTTTAAACTTTAAAACATTAGTTTCCACAATAAAAAGAGGTTTAACTATATCATTGTGCTGCTGGAATCATGGCCAAGAATTTTGACCACATTTAAGCGAGATGCTAACACCAAAATTTTTGAGGCTTATTTGGAACTTTGGAGTTTCAGATTTCAAAACTTCTAAATTGTCATTTCCTTTTGGTGAAGGGAATGCCGTTACTTGTCATTTACTTATTTACATTTAAACGAGATGTTGACACCAAAACTTTCAAGGATTATTTATAACTCGAATTTGTAGATTTGCAAACTTCTAGATTGTCATTTCCTTCTAGATTATTTATAACTCGAAAATTGCCTTCACATTTGCCTATTTATTAGTCCTTTGATGACAACCATTTTCATCATTTGACTTTTGATGAGTTTGATAGAATTCAAAATTTATTCACTTCAAAAAGTAGGTGCATGATTGTGGATTAAAAGCCTTGTTTTAGAGAGAATTTCTTTGTAAATTTTAGATACTTGGCATTTTGTTACGAATGGCTCAACAAATTATAGTATATTAGAGCATAGTTAATGTGMTTTTCAATGTATTTATTTTAGAAGTTTAGCTTTTCAATGTGATTTTAAAAGCTATTTTGTTGTATGTCTTTGTTCATCTATTGTAGATAATAATGATTTAAAGTTGTSTATCGACTCATTGGGTGAGTGGGTGCTTTCCATAAGGAGATATAGTTTCCAATCTTGCAGACACCTTTTGTCAGTTATTTGAATGTCAAGAATTAAAGAAGCAATAGATGATATCAAGATACTTACCGATCACTTTGCTATTCTAGAATCCTATGTTAGTTGTCTTAGCASCAAGAGTCACCCTTAGACTGCTAGAAGGGTAAGCCCAATACCCATTTGAATATCAAGACTGGATGTTTAAATAATGTTTGATAAGTGGATCTGTAAGACTCTACGAGAAAGGAGAGGACAACAAAATAATTGCAGAACAATGAGCTACCATTGGGCATAGAGTCATAACCTCTATGCAGATTGAAGGCAGTCAAGTTACATACCAGAATAAAGTTTTATATAACAATGGATAGAAGAGTGGAGAAAATAACAAAAAGGAGAACATCCATCGGGCATGAATCCTCTCTGCAAAACGAATTCAAGATACTTGAAATAAAACAATGATTAACAAGCATGGTGCAACAAATCCTCTACTGCTCATGGATTTATTAATCACAAGCAACCTTTGATCTTCAAAATCTGCAATATATTCAAACAAGAAGATGACAAAAGAAATGAAGAACTAATAAATAACATTCTAATTTAAAAAAAAAAAAAACTTTCATGTATCTTCCATGGAAGAAAAATTTACATCACAGCCCCCGAGGCTTATAAATGAGCACCCACACAAGTTTATTCTCCCTCAAGCCCTTCTTGGGTCTCTGAACCGAACCCTTCTACCATTCTAAATAATAGTATATATACAAACTACAATACTATGACTGTTACTAACTTATAGGAAATAAAATCAAATACAAATCTCAAAAATAACTGAAACTAAATATGGTTGCAATATTTGTCAAATGTTGGAGGTTGGAGTCACATGTTGGTTGGTTCCTGCTACCAGGTGCCCTATTCCTACTAATTTTTCTCCTTGGAATCTAGAACATCTTGCTAATTTTGTGCTCTCAATCCTCGAATTGATCTCGATGACTTGAGATCTACTACCCGTGTCAAGCTAGTCCCTTTCACTGCCATCAAATACCTAGAAATCTGGAAATGCCCTTTGACTTTTAATTTTACTTCAAAAAATCCTTGCCATATGTTCATAAGTGCCCTGCATACTCTGCCTCCTCACGTTGAGCTGTAACCTATTCATAATTTTCAGAGAGCAAATTAATATGGGCATAATTTTAGTAACCCCAAACCAAAATATATGTTCCATCGGGGCGTTCTTTTATTTCTTGATAATTACAGATCAAAGCATCCAACAAATAAACATACTTCCATGCACATTTGCAAATAGATAAGATTCCTATCAAGCTTGTTTTTGCACCTTCTTCCATTGTTTGCCAATTTTATTTTGACCATGATTGTGTGTTTGTTTGAGTGCTCAATCAATGCGCTCTCCATTGAAAACATTACCCATTTGACATCTTTATTTTTATTTATGTTGAAGGTGCTCTGTGTTTACACTTTCATAAATAATTTCCTGTGAACAAAATCCATTTCCTGCGCAAAAACAATATCTGCAATTATTTTCATTAACTACTGTGTCCATCATAACACTGTGTTCCTAACACCCAATTGTATAGAAAAAGACAATCCCCAACACATTCAAACTGCTTGCAAATGTGGATATATTGATTTCGAGAAGCTCTTGAGAATGTTTTGTTTCCAGCAAAAACAAATTGTCTAGAAGCAAACTCGTTTCATATGAAACACCAACTCAGTGTGTGTAACCAGAAAAATTAGCACTTCATCTCTATCACTTGGCATCATTGCTCTCTAGATAGGCTATTGAACTGATTGCATTAAAAAAACATGAACCATGGCACCACAATGACAAGCTCATTTTATAAGTACTTTGCATGGTGTACAAACTCCAGGATGGCACATCTGTGGGAATGAATGTGGACAAGGAGGTGATTGTTTCTTCTAGCGTAGAAGGAAAGACTCATCTCATGAGTCTAATAACTCTGCACAAACCTTATTGATCGAAATTTCATCCTATATAATGCAATTGTGCCATTACTCCATAATGTTTCCCTTACTGTATTTGACATAAACTCATTCAATCACATAAACAACTCAGTGCTCCTTTGTCAATGATGGATGTATCTGATTAAATTTTTGTCTTTTTTGCAAGCACATAGATGGGTGCATGAGGTTTTGGAGTGAACACTTGACACATAGGGTTTCAACGTTGTGCTTTTTATTATTTTTCCTTGCATGGGATTATACCACATCATTGAGGGAAAAGTAATTGTTGTCATTTATGTACATAGATGGCTACAACGCTTGTTGACACATTGTGCACATATGTTGTCCCTTCGTGGGCTCTCCTCCCCTGGTGGCTTGGCTTGGCGCTTGACTTGTATGTTGTTGCGTTGGCTCGTGGCCTTAGGATATTTGGCATATAACATAAGATAGGAGATTGGGTCTCGAGCCCACCATTTTATTTTTGTAAAAACCACTAAACCTTGCAAGACACCTGAGAGAAAAATTAGCCTTAAAAACTAATTTTTTATTTTATTTGCACAACCTTGTAGACTTTTGTCCCAAAATGATCTATTTTTGTCCATCACAACAATTGGCATTAACATTCAGCTTCCTGGTGCTACAAAATCATCAAGTTCATTGGTGCTGCAAAAGTGCCATAACGCTGCAAAAAATGACCAAATTTGATAAGACAAATTTATGTGCTAACCAATTGTACCGACAACTAGTAGTGCCAAGTTATTAGTAATCAAATAGCTTTGAAAAAAAATATAACGGTTAAACTTTGCACAAGATTGAGAAATCTTATATCCTAGCATGTTGTGATGATGTTTAATGGTAGATCTTCCATATGGTTGGGCTTATTAGTTTTGTTTCTTTTGTTTGTACATTGTTATTTGTGAGAAATATGATCCTCTAGACTAACACATTACCTTATAGTTGTGTTTGGATACTTTTATTTTGCCCATGACGACTTTACTAATATGCTCTTTGATTCTTACTTTCCCCTTTACAATCTACTTTTGGTTGGGTGTTCTGTTGTACTTGTTTTTAGCTTTAGGTTTTGGTTTTATAAGAGTATACAAATTGTTTTTTGTGGTATAAATTGTGACATCATAATACTTTATGGACTTTCATTATTGTATAGTTCTATAATATTTTGTTTTAATGTCTGTTATCCCCATTTTGTGGATAACTAAGGAGATTATGTCTCGAGGCCCTCAGGTTGCAGATATGGAGTGCTAAGAGAGTACATGGCCAACAATACCCTTTGCATAGATGGAAAACCCACTCACCACCACAGATGGTCACAGTTTTGCACATGGAATCCACCACATCAGTTGGATTTCGAAAGGCAGTGGGCCTTGCTCTATGAGCTACAAGTCAATATTATGGTGAACATCATTTCAATATTCAAGCCATTTGATTATGTTGTATCTTATATTTCTCTATATTTCATGATATATGCTTGGACGTTACGCCTTTTGCCATGCTTCACCTTGGTGGTTGACATTGTTCCCTAGTAAATGGTCTTCTTTGGAAATGGGTTTTCTATTTGGAAATCCCTAAATGAGCCATCATACCGTTCCCAACCATACTTGCCACTTTACATCATTATTTCCCTCCATTTTCTTATCTCTTGTGATTTTAGGGTTTATTGACCCAAGAATGGGTTGTCCCTCATTCTATGAGAAGAAGGCACTGAAGGCCCATAGGGGTTGATGTTGGGTAAAAGATAAAAGCCTTATAAAAACCTTCCAGATGCCTCGCCCAGGGATCACCCAAGAAAGCAATGAAACACTTATCTTTAAGTAAAGGAGACCCACAATATAATAAAGAATGCTTAAAAGGTTAGTTGAAGGATACGAGGTCTCATGACGAGTCGACCTATCACGTCCATGAATATCTAATGGTATGACATTACCATCTTCTGGTCACCAAACCAGGGTAATGGCTCTCAGTTGCATGGCTGAGAGAAAGGGGGTCTCATCACGAGCCAACCTTCTCATTTCCACTAGGTGTTTGTGGATGACATTGCCATCATTTGTTCACCACTCCAGGGCAATGGCCTTCAATCTCTCCTTATGCTATTATGAAATAAAATACAAATAAATAAAGATAAAAGGCAATTGATGGGATTGGAAAAAGTGCATTGCGGACAAAGGTACCACACACCCTCTACAAAGGCACCCATGAATGAGACACGACGACACCTTGTATGTCATGAGCCCTATGCCCATTGAGTCTTGACCCAAAAAACTTCACCCACCTTACATGGATTAAAGAGAGATGTCTTGGAAACTCTCCTCACTACTACATATTGAAAAATTTGCGATGACTACTTGCGACGAAAGTACTATTTCGTCGAAATTCAAGATAAAAAGTTCAATTTTTCAATTTTGTTCTAAATCCAACCCATATTCATCGCTCTCTCGACGAAATCAAACTTTCGTCTGTTTTGCGACGATCATGAAGATAATGGACTATCGTCTCTATTTCGACGAACATGTGTATTCGTTGCAAGAACGACGCTAACTATTGACTATTACACTCTTTGATACTATCCACATTGACTGTTATACTATTTGCCAAAGTCTAAATTGATATGGTCAACTTTCGTTGCAAGAGCGATGATATGACCGTTATAACTGTTATACTCTTTGACAAAGTGCTAAATATAACAAATAACTAGTTATATTTAGGTCATTCTTCGTCGCAATTGCAATGACAATGACCTAAATTGACCTATAAATATTTGACGATTTAAAGATGTTGCAACAATCTTGCTATAACGACGACGGTTCCGAAAGGGTATTTTTGTGTGGAAGTTATGCGGAAGAATGTCATAGAATATAATTAGAGGTAGGGAAAAGAGTAAAACAGGTGAAAAGGGTGATGGTAGATGTTATTGCCCTTGCAAAAAATGTTGTCTCATACGTCGCGTAATAATTTTAATAGAAACAACTACAAAACATTGTAGGAAATATGGGCACATTGATGGTGGATCGAATGAATATCGTCTCATGGTAATTAACTATATATTCATTATCTATTTTTATATTGTCAATTTTATATAAAATTATATATATGTATATATATTGTTTGAATGTTTGTTATAATATACACTAATTTTGCATGATTGTTTGTAATTACAAAGTTAGAGTTTCCCTCTAACTTTCCGCAGAATATTGCACCAAGTAGTAGTAGAAATGATGTTGTACAAGCCGAGGAACATGACCAAGCAAATGGGGATCTCATGGAAGAAGATGATGGGACAAATCAAGTTAATGATCCCACGGAAGAAGATGATGGGACAAATCAAATGATCCAAGATTTGTTTTCGCAGCTGGATGAGGATGGGGACAGTGCTGGTATTTATGATGAACCTCTATTAGAAAAGACAAATAAACGACTTTATGAAGGATCAAGAGCAAATCTTCTCTCCGCTACATTGCTGCTCGTGAACTTAAAGGTTATGAATAATTTGTCGAACACTTGTATGAAACAGATCCTAAGGTATGTAATATGTTTCATCTCATATTATACATAAATGTTGATTTTTTTCTATTTGTTTTTAGTGTTAATTAATGTGTAAAATAAGAATGCAATTTTTACGATTAATATTCTTTATATTAATTAGTTATTTGTTATGTTGTAGATTGTTAGGTGAATTTTTGTTACCATCGTCAAATATTTTACCTCGCACATATCGAGGTTTGTATGCCATTATGAAAGACATTGGAATGGATTATCAAACTATAGATGCATGTCCTAATGATCATATTATATATTATGGACAACATGCTTCGAAAACAAAATGTACACAATGTCTTATCAGTAGATATCGAACCGATCAAGTAACAAAAAGGGTGCCTTGAAAGGTTCTTCGTCATATTCCCATAATTCCATGTTTGTAGTGATTATTCAGGTGTAAAAACATAGCACAATTGATGGATTACCATGCACGTAACATAAGTGGAGATGGTGTTCTTCGAATGCCTATTTATGGTTATTCATTTAGGGAAATTGAGGAAAAATGGGTAGATTTCAAAGATGACCCTCGTAATGTTAGGCTTTCATTGGCAGCTGGCGATGTTAATCCATTCAGAGAGCTTAGATCTATTTACTTAGTGTGGCCTATTTTTGTTATCAACAATAACATTCCTCCTTAGATGTCAATAAAGAGAGAGCACATAATGTTGACAATGATTGTTCCAGGTATTTGTTTACAATAATATGTAACATTTTCATTTGTTTCAATTTTTGCATAATATCTTTTGTTTATTTATTTACTTATATATATATTACATGATATCATTCCTATAGTAATTATGTGTAATTTCAAACAATTAGGTAAGTACCAGGTTAAAGATATAAATGTATATATCGAGCCTGTTATTGACGAGCTACTAAAGTTATGGGCTGGCATCACAATGTATGACATATGTAAACCAATCAGGGAGAAGAAATTAAATTCCATGGAATACTTTTATGGACAATTCATGATGCCCTTGTACTAACACATTTTTGTGGTATGTATCATTCTAATATTACTCTTTAATACTATATAATTTTTTAATGTTATCATGGTGCATGTTTAATTTTTAAATAATCTCATCGTATAATTGACATTAATCCATTTGTTGCAGGTCTTCAAACAAAGGGTAAATTTGCATGTCCAGTTTGTGGCCCTAAGTTGAAGTATCGTCATTCAAAAATTTTAGGAAAGGTGGTGTTTGATGAGTATAGGCACCTCCTCCCTAAGAACCATAGGTATCGTACTACTAAAAAACATCTTTTCAATGGGAAATAAGAGATTGGTTTAAAACCACGAAGAATGACACCTCACCTATGGAGGTTGGAATATAATAGAAATCGTCAAGGTAGTCAATTTCTTTATGTTTCGTAGATCATGTAATGTTTTGAATGTTTATTTTAATCATTGAATTTATTTTACCGTATTTGATAATTATTTTTGTGATTTCTTTTATGCTTCATGAAGGCCACCATCATCATGAAGGTATTAATAATGGGCTTCCACGAGGAATGAAATGTTATCCTGTTCAATTCATGAGGTTTGCTTACTATGAGGAGCTAAAAATAGCTCATTTGTTTGATACAATGCATATCGGGAAGAATGTGACAAAAACGTTATGGCGAATCATAGATGGTAGGACGGACAAATAAAATATTGTTAAAATTTGTACTGACATTCAGGAAGCCAATCATGCAATGCGAAGTGTGATCCGATATTCAAATAGATCAGATGGAGTACTAGACCGAAATAACCTTCCATGGTTATTAACATAGCAACACAACAATGAGGTAAAAGAGGTCATTCAAATAATTAAATTTCCCATGAGTTTTTCTTCAAACATAAATAATATCTTAACGAAGAAAGGTGAATTTGGTGGGGTAAAAACACATGATTGACATACCTTCATTAAGGTAATAATTTTGGTATACATACTTATATATATTGGCCTTATACATCTTTTATTTTTTTTTCTCTACTTTGGTCGAAACAAATAACGATTCATTCTTTTGTTATAGTATGTTCCTCCGCTATCTCTCCCAAACGACTTTGACAACAACGTCAAACAAGTTATATATNATTAAATTTCCCACGAGTTTTTCTTCAAACATAAATAATATCTTAACAAAGAAAGGTGAATTTGGTGGGGTAAAAACACATGATTGACATACCTTCATTAAGGTAATAATTTTGGTATACATACTTATATATATTGGCCTTATACATCTTTTATTTTTTTTTCTCTACTTTGGTCGAAACAAATAACGATTCATTCTTTTGTTATAGTATGCTCCTCCGCTATCTCTCCCAAACGACTTTGACAACAACGTCAAACAAGTTATATATGATCTTGGAAAAAACATGAGGTAAGTAGTTGTAATTTATATGCAAAATGTTCTTTCAAATTATTGTTGTACTTTATAATGACACATGTTTTACTTGTAATGTAATATATTATATTATGTTATGTTGAAACATGTTATTTTCTTGTGTCATGATCTCATGTAGATGGTTGTCATTGAAAGAAATCTATGAAGATGATATAAAGTATTGGAAAAGAGAAATTCCTCGTCTAATGTGTGAAATGAAAAAGTATATACCTCCAACATTTTTCAATGCACAAGAACACTACCTCATACACCAAGTTGAAGAGATTGAAATTTGTAGACCTGTTCACACAAGGTCAATGTGGATGGTGGAGAGGCAGTTGAAATCATTGAAGGTGTTGGTTAGACAAAGAGCACGTCCTAAGGGTTCTATGGTGGAGGGATATATGGTATATCAATATATGATGTATATTAGTCAGAATCTTCCTAAATTAACAACGCCAACTATGCATGCAATGAATCGCAATTGGGATGTGATCTCCATCAAAAAATTTGAAGATCAGGAGCATCTGTTGGGGAAACGTAGAATGAAAAAAATGAGAGGTAATATATTAATAATTGTGGAGATTTATATTAATAATACATATAAAGTTTCATTTTGTGTATATGATCATACTCATTAATATATTAATATAATTTATTTCATAATTTATTAATATTTATAACCTGCATATTGGACGTTATAACTAATTTAATATTGGTGAATTATGATTTTTTGATTTAGTTTCTCAAGAGTGGGATGCACTGCATTTATACATTGCAAATAATCTTGACTGGATGAATGTATGGATTGAAATATGTAAACAACATAATGGAGATAGGTTGTCATGGAAACGACTGTCTGAATTGGTTAGAGAAGCTCGTCATAACGAAGATGCTAATGTTACGCAAAGGGAAATTGATTTAACATATGGTTTGAAAGATGGACAGGTAAGCAAATTCACCCATTTTATTCAATTATTTTATATTATATTAATGTGACTACATGTGTACTGTATTATTAAGATGCTTTTGAAGTTATATAAATATATATGTTAATTTATTAATTGACAATGTATCTTTTACATATCTGACATATTGTAGTTGAAACATCACAAGGCTATGTGGTGCAATGGTCATAAATTTCGCATCAAACAATTGGATGAAACCATGAAAACTTCTGATTGTGGGATAACTGCAGTATTCCAGGTCACTAATGTTTCATCTAGGAGTGACAAACATCCCCGAGAATCTGAAAATAGATACTATGGGTATTTAAACGATATACTTGAGTGTGACTTTAATTCCTTCAAATTAGTTCTGTTCGATGCCAAATGGTATAGGTTACGAATGCATGAACGTGATGGGGAAAGAAATTTTATTCAACATGCCAATGGATTTCCAATGATTAAAACAACGGTGTTTGAAAGAGGACATGATCACTATGTTTTTCCAAGCCAATGTGAACAGGTATTTTACTCAAATGTTCTAGGTGAGAGGGATTAGTCATTTGTTGTTAGATATGATCCAAGAGGAAGGCCAATTAAGTATACTCATTTATATGAAGAAGATGATATTGAAGATCAAGAATATAATTCGACAGATCAGACAGAGCCGGAAGATCATGCAGGGTCGACAGATGAAGAAGACGAAGAAGATCATGATCTAGGCATAGGAGACAATACTGCAATTCTTGATGATGATGTCGATGAAAATATGCTCGAAAATGACATTGATGACGATGATGATATCGTCAATCCTTTCAACACCGTTTTTGAACCGGATGATGATAAAGATGTCGAGTTCGATGAAGAAGATCAATATACAGAATAAGGATGATTACACAAATGTCAAGGTTGGATTAGGTACGTGACTATATAATATTTTAATTTGTATGAATTATTCTCTTAAAATAATTTACTTATAATGTCATTGGTTCATTACATGTTTTTAAGTTTTATGTGACATTTTTATATCCTATGCTACATGTTGTTTAATTATTATGTGAAACCTAAAAATAATTGCCAATATACTAAAGTACGTGGTAGACTAAAAATATCATTTACAAACACATAATTTCATGTACCTTCATTAATTTTTGTTATTGTAGTTTCTATGCATGAATCTTAATAGGACGTTGCTTTCGATTATTTTCTATTTTATAGATTGGGTATTGGGGATCAATTGAGAGTGATGTGAGGGGGAGGGGAGGGGCCATATGAGCTTCCACCTTCACATGGTTGGCCTTGTTCAGTAGAGGATAAATTATTCTTGAAACCAAGAGAAGCTCTTTCATTTTTATACCATCATGATTGTATAATATTTCATCAATATTGTTGTCATAGTATTGCATCAACGAAGTTTCGATGAACGTGTTTGTCATTTCTATAGAATTTTTGTTGAAACCCCATTTTTCTTTCAAAGTACAAAAAATGGTTGACGCAAGTTTTAAGTTTGCATCAATATTTCTTCATTTTTCTTTCAGGTTCTACATTAATGTATATACAATGTATGCATGTCATAGTTGTGATGAAAAATACCTCTTTTTTGTTGATTTCTTAATCAACACCATAAAAATACTCCCTTGCAGTACTAGATGCAGGGACGTGTGCATTGTCGAACGAATTTTACAAGGAACAAGGAACGAAAATTGTACGAGGACTAGACACATGCAACAATGACCTGTGAATGGGGCCAACGTTGAAATTTTGTCAAACTATTTCTGTAMACTAAAATTTGACATGGATAGACTATTCACATGCCTTAAYGATATGGGAGGGTTTCTGGACTCAAATATTACTCACATKCCCACTTTCTTCCATCATCAATTCATCATGTAAACCATAAACCCTAATTTTCTTTCAAAGTACGCAAATTGGTTGACGCAAGTTTTAAGTTTTCATCTGTCTTTCTTCATTTTTCTTTYAGGTTCTACTTTAATGTATATACAATGTATCTGTTTCATATTTGTGATGAAAAGTCCCTCTTTTTCTTTGATTTCTTAATCAACACCATAAAAAAACTAGAGGCAGACAACAATGACATGTGAATGGGGTCAATGTTGAAAAGTTTTCAAACTGTTTCTGTATGCATTGAAATTTGACATGGATATACTATTCGCATGCCTTAACGATATGGGAGGGTTTCTGGACTCAAATTTCACTCACACACCCACTTTCTTCCATCATCATATCATCATGTAAACCATAAACCCTATTTTTCATATGTGCTAGTAGAAATGTTAATGATTCCAAATTTCATATTTGTATTTGACTCAAGGTAAAACTATCTTGAAAAGTATCAAATTTTAATTTCAAGTTGATAAACCAAATATGAAATGAATCCAAGCATCATTTGATATCGTTACAAGAGAGACAAATGTAAATAATCTTGCGACGAATTAGCTATACTATCGACGAAAAACGTTCATCGATAGTATAACTATTTCGTCGCAAGAATGTGTCGAATTTGAATGGTGTGACATGGTTTGCAAGGAGTGTAGGGATTATATGGTGTAATGTAGTGTAGTCTATAATAAAAATATCTATTCCAAACCTCAAAATGGATAGTACCATATCTTGTTCATAAGACAAATATTCTTTGTATGTTTTCTTTGTGGTGGCTCAAGCCCTCAGTACACATGATGCATGACAATGAAATGTAACAATTTGACTATTGAATGATAGTTTTATGTCACCCATGGATAAGGAAATAACATAAGGTTCTTAGGTCCTGTTTGAATCTTCTTAGAATTGAGATTCGTTATATAGTCCTTATGTCTTTTGTCTTTTGAAAAAAGACAAAAGACTTATGTAGCGGATATTTGGTCTTTATGTGGGACATTTTATGCCATTAGTATGTTTTGTACAAAAATAATAGATCTTGGGGACTAGACCATGGTCAAGGAACGACGAACAAGGAACAAGGAACATAAATTGAACTAGGACTAGACACCGACAATAGTGACCTGTGAATGGGGCCAACATTGAAATTTTTTCAAACAGTTTTTGTATGCACTACAATTTGTCATGGATAGAATATTCACATGAATTAACGATATGGGAGGGTTTCTAGACTCAAATTTGACTCACACACCCACTTTCTTCCATCATCAATTCATCATGTAAACCATAAACCCTAATTTTCTTTCAAAGTACAAAATTTGGTTGACGCAAGTTGTAACTTTTCATTAGTCTTTCTTCATTTTTCTTTCAGGTTCTACATTAATGTATATACAATGTATATGTGTCATAGTTGTGATGAAAAATCCCTCTTTTTAATTGATTGCTTAATCAACACCATAAAAATACTAGAGGCGGGCAACAGTGACATGTGAATGGGGCCAACGTTGAAATTTTTTCAAACTATTTCTGTATGCATTGAAATTTGACAAGGATAGACTATTCACATGCCTTAAATATATGGGAGGGTTTATGGACTCAAATTTAACTCACACACCTACTTTCTTCCATCATCATATCATCATGTAAACCATAAACCTTATTTTTCATATGTTCTAGTAGATATGTTAATGATTCCAAATTTCATATTTGTATTTGACTCAAGGTGCAACTAGCTTGAAAAGTATCAAATTTTAATTTCAAGTTGATAACCAAATATGAAATGAATCCAAGCATCATTTGATATTGTCGCAAGAGAGACGAATGTAAATAATCTTGTGACGAATAAGCTATACTATCAACGAAAAAAGTTTTGTCGATAGTATAGCTAATTCGTCGCAAGAATGTGTCTTTGAATGGTGTTACATGGTTTTCAAGGAGTGTAGGGATTATATGGTGCAATGTAGTGTATTATATAATAACAATCTCTATTCTAAACCTCAAAATGGATAGTACCATATCTTGTTCATAAGACAAATATTCTTTGTATGTTTCCTTTGTGGTGGCTCAAGCCCTCAGTACACATGATGCATGACAATGAAATGTAACAATTTGACTATTGAATTATAGTGTTATGTCACCCATGGTTAAGGAAAGAACATAAGGTTATTAGGTCCTATTTGAATCTTCTTAGAATTTATATTCATTACATAGTCCTTGAAAAAAGGCAAAAGACTTATGTAGCGGCTATTTGGTCTTTGTGTGGGACATTTTATGCCATTAGTATGTTTTGTACAAAAATAATGGATCTTGAGGACTACATCATGGTCGAGGAACGAGGAAAAAGGAACAAGGAACGAGGAACAAGGAAAAATGAATGAGGAACGAGGAACAAGGAACAAGGAACAAGGAACAAAAAATGTACTAGGACTAGACACGGGCAACAATGACCTGTGAAAGGGGTCAACGTTGAAATTTTTTCAAATTGTTTCTGTATGACCTGAAAATTTTCATGGATAGAATATTCACATGCCTTAACGACATGGGAGGGTTTCTGGGCTCAAATTTGACTCACACACCCACTTTATTCCATCATCAATTCATCATGTAAACCATAAACCCCAATTTTCTTTCAAAGTACACAATTTGGTTGACGTAAGTTTTAAGTTTTCATCAGTCTTTCTTCATTTTTTTTTTTAGGTTCTACATTAATGTATATACAATGTATCTGTGTCATATTTGTGATGAAAAATCCCTCTTTTTTCGTTGATTGCTTAATCAACACTATAAAAATTATAGAGGTGGGCAACAATGACATGTGAATGGGGCCAACGTTGAAATGTTTTCAAATTGTTTCTGTATGCATTGAAATTTGACATGGATAGACTATTCACATGACTTAACGACATGGGAGGGTTTCTAGACTCAAATTTCACTCACACACCCACTTTCTTCCATCATCATATCATCATGTAAACCATAAACCCTATTTTTCATATGTTCTAGTAGATATGTTAATGATTCCAGATTTCATATTTGTATTTAACTCAAGGTACAACTAGCTTGCAAAGTATCAAATTTTTATTTCAATTTGATCTAGTAATTCATGTGAAGCGACGTTTGGGAGACCCAAGATTCGCCACAATATTCACGACATAACGTTGCAAGAGCGTTGAAATAGTCGTCGCAAAATGACCCAAATTTGCTAGTGAACCGCTTATGTATAATATAATGTTCAATCTCTTTAAAAATAATAATAACAAAATATATATCATTCTATTATACAGGTGAAGTATCCGCATGCAAATTCTTGCATATTTCAATTCCATATTTCACATGATGTTCAATGTTATCATGTTGAAATCATGTACATAACAAAGTCAAATACATTATCTTTTCTCTTCTTTTTTTAAAGGAATATTTATTCTTGAACATTTATCTACGTATCGTTCTTATTGAAAAATAATATTGATCTCTAAATTTCAAAGAAGTGCTTCAAAGTGGTTGCAAGCTTCTTCAACCGATTTTAAGATTTCTTTAAAACAAGTTAAATTATCAATAAAACAACTTTCCTTGTTTCCAATATTGTCTTCATTGTTTTTTGTAGTGACCAATGAAAACTTACTTCCATAAATCATACAATCTAGAATGTTCTTAAAAAATGTCGAACCTTATCATGAAGTTTGTTGTGGAAAGTCAATATTGATTTACCTAAAGTAGTGTCCTCAATTCAACCATAATGTTGAAAGCTATGATCACTTAATATTTCAATACAACGTTCATTTTAGTGGTCACTTATTATATAACTTCTAAAAATTGTAGCATCAATCATAAAAAACAAAAAGTGAAATGTTGCATTCATCATCTATCTTTGAATTGATAATGAATATGCAAAACATTTGATTAATTGTGTGACATACAAATTTTGTGTATTGGAGCTACCACAAGGGATTCTAATCTATGAGAGTAAATAGCTTGAGGACCAAAATGATTTATCCCTCTACCACATAGGAAAAGATTCAACCCTCATTTGTATGTTGAAATTGCATGGAGGGGTGGTCAGTTCTAGCATGTTATAGCTTTATTTGGTCATCGCTAACCATGGATGCCTTGTTGGCCAAGATAATATCCATTTCCTATATTTGTTCTACATGAAACATATGCTAAATTGATTTTTTCCTCATACATGTTCTCTTCCTTTGGGTAGTGTGTAGGTACCTACATGTTTCCTTTAAGAAATGCATGGGTGTCTTCCAAAAATTGTAAAAAATAATAAATGTGAGTTAATTGTGGGCTCCTTTGTGGGGTTTACGGGTTCTGTACACCTGTAAAACCCTAATTCTTGTTACCAATGACCTTAACCAACTTTTGATAGTATCAATAGGGTTCAAATGTTGGAGAGGGGGGATTGGCCATTCTAGTACCCTTATGCTGGAGCATTATCCTAAACATTGTCCTTGGATTTTTATCACCAATACCTTCTACAAAAAACCCTTGTTTCGAGGATTGACTCTCTTGCAATTTGTCTGGATAAGGCCCTAAATACTCCAAGCTTCTCTAAAAATATGCACAATAGAAATACACAACCTTCCTCAAACCATTAAAATCATCTAATATCAATGATGATGAAACAAGAAAACTTGTAACTAACTAATATTAATTAACATTGGGTGGTTAATTCCTCCTGAAATCATGCTATCAATACTCAAGTAAATTGAAACATAGTTTTCGAGGGGAAGAAGAGAGATATTCATATATTAATTTAATGTGAAAAACAACTACAAAGATATGAAATAATACATGATATGTTGTTGGCACCTTTGTCAGTAGATTTCAGGTTCCTCCTACTTGGACTACATATAGACTTCAACTCTGCTTCAAACTCCTTGCCATATGTGCATTGGAAAATCAACAAGGATTTAAATCCTAGAGTCTAAGCAAGAGAGTCAAACCCAAAAACAAGGGTTTCTACAAAAGGAACTAGTCATAAAAATCCAAGGCTAAATTCTCAAGATAATGCTCCAACATAAGGGTACTAGAATGGTTGGTTCCCTTTCTCCAACATTTGAACCCAATTTATACTATCACAAGTTGGTTAAGTTTGTTGGAAATAATAATTAAGGTTGTACAATTGCACAGATCTTGTAAACCCCACTTAGGAGTGCATAATTAATGTTCATTTTTTACTTTTTACAATTTTTGGAAGACACCCTACCTTTCTTAAAGGAAACACATGGGTACCAGTGTATTTCTCAAAGGAAGAATGTGGGTATGAGGTAAACAAAAAATTTAACATATGTTTCGTGTGGATCAAATATATTCAATGGCTAATATCTTGGGCAACAAGGAATCCATGGTCATTGGTAACCAAATAATGTTATAACATGAGGTGATTTCAACTTCCAAACAAATGTGCTTTAAGGAGAATATTTAATGGTTTAATGGTTATTGGCCTCCTTCATCAGAGTTGTACCAATGGATCCACTCAACATGGAAAAATAATTATGAAATTCCTCTCTGCTCCAAAGGTGTTTTTTTAATTCATATTTTCGATCATGCTGGTTATAAGCAAGTTTTAGAGGAGGGTCCCTGGTTTTGGGGAAAAGTGGGGATTTTTATATCTCCTTGATTTCCAAATTTTGATCCTAACTCTATGTCAATTACTAGAATGACACTTTGGGTACACCTCCCAAATTTTCCATTTCATTCTTGGTATATATCAATTTTTGAGGATATTGAGAATACTTTGGGAAGTTACATAAAAGAAATTTTGGAGATTTATAACGAGATTGTGTACATACACCTACATCTATGTTGAAATAGACCTGAGTAAGAGTCTTCCAGATAAAATGACCCTCAAATGAAAGTTTTAGGTGGATTAAATTATTGAATTATGAGAACACAACATTCTAGTGTTGAATTCATCAACTTCACAATATTTATCCCCATGCACGAGATCATCCTTCAAGGGAAAAAGGGACCAAATCGAAATAAAAAAAATGGAATTTTCCTAAGCAACCAATGTCAGATGATGAAGTTTCTCTTGCTAAGGAAAATCAACAACCATTGACTTAAACAAAATTTGATATAGTCTTCCTAGAAGAGTTAATTGGGGAACCTTGTCCTCCCTCGAAGGATGGAGTAGAGGCCATTGATATTGGGTTTTCCTTCTCAAATATGACAATTGTACCTGATGCCCCTCTAGGGGGAATGAAGTGACTTCATGAAACTAACACATATGATTCTGATAAAGATATGACATCAAAGTGGTCGTCGTGATGTCATGCCGTGATGTTATAGATGCGTAAAATAAAGGCTATGGTAAACAGTCCTTGTATCCTTCATTCTTTACTACAAACACTTACTCTTAGGTTTTTTTCTTCATATATCTATATCAATTATACTTTATAAAAATTTATATATGTTTCATGTCCTTGAATCTATGAGGATTTAATACCTCTCTTTTCAAAACATAAAAGCATATTTCCAATTAGAAAATCATGATAGAAGGTCATCATCAAGATGATGAACCAATTATTAAATATATATATATATATATATATATATATATATATATATATATATAATTAGTATATAAATCTTCCTTAAATTAATTCAACATTTCCAATCGCCCATTTAAAAAATACCCTGAGAAGCCATGTAAATTGTTGTGTTTATTGTTTCAATGGTTGCACATGACTCTTCAAGTGCCCCCAAAGTATGATGTCGGTGATGATGTTGGACACTTAATAAGTGAATGGCCTTTCAATTATATTCCGGGCAAGTGGATAAAAGAATGCACCGTACAAGGAGGAGTGGGATGAATTGTA
>JASDQU010503412.1:65466-82687 GCA_032191745.1 Picea mariana | reverse complement strand
CTGGATCAATCTCCTTTTGGCCCTCAGACACTCTAATTTTATGGAGAATCTCAATTTTTTTTTTTTTTTTAAACTTTCCTTGGGCCAAAACAATCATTTTATTTCTGCTAGAGTGACTAAAAAGTTTAAGGTTAACCCAGAAAGACTTCCGGTCCAACCAAATTTTAAGAGAAAAATAAATTTTTACTTATCCTCACTTCGAAAGTTAGTCTCAACATTTCCAAAATTAAGATGAGAGCTTTCTCCCCCCCCCCACCCCCCTTTTTTTTATACTTTGAGACTAAAGAGAAAAACATAGGGTCAGAAAACTTAGGAGTGCTAATGAGTTATAAATTTTAATTTTAATTTTTTAATATTTTTTTTCTATTTTATTTATTTATTTTTAACTCAGGTTTCTGGATTAGAATTCATACCTTAGTAGTTTGTCACATTTGCAGTCAGAGGATTGTTTACTTATTACCTTTTTGGTGAGTATTTATTCTGATTATCCATGCAGATTACCCCTGTAATGTAGTTGATCTTTCAAGTCCATGACATTGTCCCTTTGAATAAAATGACCCGATAATTGTCAAACGCTTTCTGTAAACTGCTAGATATGAGTGATTTTGTATTAGCATTTTCTAAAAATAAAACTTTTCTTTTTTTTAACTTACCGAAAGCAACATAACTAAAAGGGAAATATGAGAACAAATCGGTATGTACAATAAAAAATTGAAAACATATTACTGCATGTAGTGTTTAAGGTATCGCCCATTCACAGGGGCACTTAAAATGTCTCCATTGAGATTTTCTAAAGAAAAGGCATTTTCTCCATTTGAGGCCGAGACTCTATAAGGGCCAGACCAAATCGAATCAAACTTGCCGTTTTTTCCCGTGTCTTCTCTTCTGGCTTCCCATTTTAGTACTAGATCTCTAGGGAGGAAATCCCTATCCTTAGCCTTCTAATCAAATAAAGCCTTCATCTTGTCCTGATATCTCTGAAACTTTTCGTTTACTTTGGTCCTATTTTGTTGAACTTCGACCAACTGGTTTACTCTCTTGGTAATGTCATTAGGTTCTTCGTTTGAATCTTTCCAAATTTTCATTACACGCAGAGCAAGGTTGATTGGTAAAGTAACATCAATTCCATAAACTATCTGAAAATGTGACATTCCAATCACCCTTTTGGTACTTGTCCTGTTGGCCCAAAGAGCATATTTCAAATGAATATGCCACGTCTTCTTATTGTCAGTCAATATTTTTTTTTTCATAGTTGTAAGGTTTTTGTTAGATGATTCAGCTAGACCATTGCCCTGCGGATAATAAGCCGTGGAGTGGCCTAATATGATGTTGAAATTTTGGCAAAAGCTTATCATAGCATCGATTTAAATGCTTGTACATTGTCGGTGACTATCTTTCGGGGACAACATAATTTGGATAAAATATTTTCCTCTAGAAAATTGATTACAACTGCGTCAGTTGTGTTTCTCGTGGGAATAGCTTCCACCCACTTAGTAAAATAGTCCATTGCGGTTAGAATACATCTTTGTTGAGCACTGGAATGTGGATGAATCTCTTCGATAAAATCATGGCCCCACTGCTGAAAAGGGGTTTCGGCTTTAACTAGGACTAGAGGTAAAGCTGGGACTTTCTGTTTACCTGTAAACAACTAACAGGGAACACAAGTTCGGACTTTGGTGTTTACATATGTGAAAAGTTTAGGCCAATAATATCCAACTCTTAGGATTTTATAAGCTATGAATCACTAAGCGTGGTGTCCTCCACACATTCCCTCATGAAACTCATCTATCACCTTTTCAATTTCGGTCTCAACTAAACAACTCAGCAGGAATCCCAAGGGATCCTTCCAATATAATTTTCTATCTACAATACAATATTTTATAGTGTGTAGCTTCAGTGTCTTAGCTTTAGATGGGGTTATTTCACTGGGACATTTAAGAGTCAATAGGTAAGAAACGATATCGCAGTACCAGTCTGAAGAAGAAAACTTGTCTTCTATGGCTATCGTAGATGAAGCGAAGTTGAGTTCATTTATCTCTAGAAAATATTCATCTTATTGCAGCTGATTGATTCCAAGTGCCTACAAGTTGGTTTCAGCTAACAGCTTAGCCAGACCTTGGAATTTAATGAGTTTTTTTGTTTTGACTTCAAGATCAAACTCTTGGATCTTGGCTAGCCATCTACCCCTTCTCCCATCACTATCTGGCTGAACCAGTATGTTTTGACAGAGCATGTAGGAACATAGGCTATGATCTTCGAATGTAATACGTACGTTCTGAAGGCCTTGAGATCCTTTACCATTGCGTAAGCTTGTTTTTCTAGTATATTATATTTCAACTCCACATCTCTCATGCTTTTATTGAAAAATACAATGGGTTATTCAAAGCCTTCTTCATTTTTTTGTAACAATAGAGATGCAATAGTGTGTTCAGAAGCGAAGGAAAAAATCAGAAATTCTTTTGTGTAATCGGGACTTGCCAAGACTGGTGCTTTGCTAATAAATTTCTTGATACGTTGAAAGGATTTTTTTGATTCATTTGTCGACTTCGTCTCATTGTTCTTTTTTAACATATCTGTGATTAGTTTCACAATTTCGACGAAGTTAGGGATGAATCTTCTCAAGAAATTTATTTTTCCTGAGAAAGATTGAATTTCTTTTACATTCCTAGAGATATTTATGGTATCTATTGCTTCAATTCTTTTTGGATCGATTTTGATTCTGTCTTTAGACACAAGATGACCTAAAAGCTTACCTTCTTGCATAGAGAAATGAGATTTTTTTGGATTAAGAGATAAACCAAATTTGCGACATTTCTCGAAGGTTTGCTTCAGGTGTACTAAATGTTCTGCATCAGATTTTGAAAAAACAGTCAGATCATCGAGATAGATGAAAAAAAACTTGTCTCTCTCACCCATGAAGGTGATTTCCATGGCTTGCTGGAAGGTTGCACCCACATTCATCAAGCTGAAAGGCATTTTTTCGTACATGAAGGTACCCCAAGGGGTAGTGAAATCCGTTTTTTCTTTATCATCTTGGTGTACTGCAATCTGATTGTAACCTGAAAAACCATCAATCATTGAAATTCTGTTAGCTCCAACTACTTTCTCTAAGACATGGTCAATATTAGGCAATGAATAATTGTCTTTGAGTGATGATCGGTTTAGGTTCCTAAAATCAACGCACTGTCTGATTTCACCGTTTTTCTTTCTTACTGAGATTAGATTAGCTACCCACTCAGAATATCTTAGTGGGACAATGATTTTAGCGTCTAAGAGTTTTTTGACTTATTTTTCTATTACTGGTAGCAGAATAGGGTTTATCTGTCTGAGTTTCTATTTAGAAGGTTTGACACCAGGTTTTAAAGGAATTTTATGCTCGATTATAGAAGTGTCATAAGTTCTCAATTCGTTGTAATACCAAGTGAAAATGTCTTTATACTTTCTAAGTAACTCAGCGTATTTACTTTTGTTTTCTGGGGACATGTATTTTGATAGTTTCACCAACTGAGGGTTTTCTTTAGTACCTATGTCACAGTCCTCAACCTCTTCAGGTTGAGGTTGTAAGGTGGATCTTAATGGGATATCATCTTGGTTAAATAACCTTTCCAAGGGAATCAGGCCCTTGGGGATCTGGTTATTTTTTAGAACAAGCATTCAATGATTGGCGATTTTATTGTGGAATTCCTGGGGGTCCTCCCCTTCCTACATGATCCAAACAAGATCATTCAGGCTTTCTTGGATGGCATGAGTTTCAACAAACTCGTCTATCGATTCTAAAAATTTACGGAGCTGTTCATCATCCTCAAAAACTTGCCAATGTTGTATGTTATTGGGTATGGAAGGTCAGTGTCTCATTTGTATATGGTATTTTAGTTTGAAAGCGGTGGGAGGTGCGAAGATTGAGGCAACTTTGGCTAACGCATCGGCCTATTGGTTTTCATTTCTTGGAATATAATGGATTTTGACAGAGGAGAAGAAATTTTTGATCAGATCCCAGACGCAATTTCTGTAAGACCTCAGCCTAGGGTGTTTGGCCTAGTACTATCGGTTTACTTGTTTTACGATTAGCTCGGCATCACCAAAGATTTTGAGGTTTTTTATTTTCTTTCTCCTAGTAGCTTCCAACCCTAATACTAAGGCTTCATATTCACATACATTATTAGTGTGGTCCACATTCCACTGGAGTCTATAGGAGAAAGGGATCACAAATTGATTATCGGGGGCCACAAGGAGTGCCCCACGTCCGGCTCCAAGGTAAGATGAAGCGCCGTCAAAAAACATCTTCCACACACCAATGCTATATAAAAAAAAAATATTTTTTTCTTTTTCTATTTTTTCTTCTGAACTACTTTCATCTATACCTAAAACAATATCATCATCAATAGATAAAATAAAATTACCTAGATCTTGGTCAGCAATATATACAGGGTGGTTATTCGGGTTGCGTGGATCACTTACTCTGAATGCCAACCTGGTCTCTCTGTACAGGCACACGAATTGTCCTCCAAAAAATGGGATCGTAGCATATGTAATGTCAAGCTGGAGGGATCCCCCAATCTTGGCACCCCAGGATCTAGATAACAACATACCATACTTCGGAGGGATATCGACGACCACTACATCCATGAGAATGCTTTTCGCAGGTATTTGGGCTAGATTTACCACCAAGTCTTTGATCATGCCTATACACTTAACTTTCCTTGAATAAAAAGAATATAAATCTCCATAAGACATGGTGATTTCGATACTCAATTTGTCCATAATGGCTTTAGGAATTACATTATGAGATGCTCCAGAATCAAGCATACAATTGTGGAGTAGTTGGTCAAACAAGGTTAACGTGATGTAGAAGGGGGCGATAGTGTCTTTGGCACCTTTGAAATGAGGACCAAAAATTATATACGGTTTGTCATCTTCTAAGTTAATGATATCCGCTTGGATTTCATCTTCCGAAAAACTAATCATCTTGGTGATTTGTTTTTTGTAGATGGGTTTTTTTCCAGTTCGACAAGAGGTATGGGGATCTTGATTTTATTTATTTCATTTTCCATATTGAAACTCTCCGCAATTTTGTCGATATGTATGGTTTGGGCTTCAGTCCCCTTCTTATTGGTTTTCCTTTGTGGTGAAGGTTTCACTTCCGTTGCAAGAACTTTCACTTTCTGTGTTTTGACTGGAGGTGTTTCAGACACCTTAGTCTTGGTAGGCTGTGTGTCCTCTATGTTAGTTTTCTCAGTCTGATTTTCAACATTTTTTGAAACTATCTCGTCTGTCTTGCTCCTCGGCGAGATATTTTTCATCTGGGTGATTGCAACACCCTTGTTTCTAGGTCTTAGATTGTACTTCTATACAAGCTCGACCATTATACTGTCGGCAATACCCTGGTAGGTCGAATTTTCAAAAGTACTACTGTTTAGGTAATTTTCCAAGCTATTTTCTTTATTTAATATTTTTTCATAGTTTTGTGTTGATACATAGGGTTGTGGCTCATCATCATCCAGATTGTTTATATCTTCCTCTAATTCCTTGAAATCTTCTAAATCTTCCTCTCCGATGAAGTTTTCACTCTTGAAGGGGGTTGGGATTTTTTTATCTTCATTCTTAATCTGCCTTTGTGGGACTTGAGGATTGAGATTCCTTCTGAAATCCTATTTGTAAAAATCCCAAAGATCCCTTTTGAAAATCCAAAAGATTTAATTATCTTTGGCTAAGATAATTAAATCCCAAAGATCAGTTTTCACATGGCTATGGATGGAAATCTTATTAGACAGTTCTTTAATTATCTTATCCATGTTGTCCAATTTGTCTCCCAAAGATCTTCCTAACCCTAAAGATCCTCCTTGTTCTCGGTATCTTCTGGTTTCTTTGTTCCTAGCCTCCATTTTGGCTTTTATCTTTCCTGAAGCCATCATGTTTGATTCAATTTCTAGGGCATCGTCTTGCATCTTGGTGAGGTCTACTGATCTCCTCTCTCTTAATAGTAGGGAGAAATTAGGGTCGAAAGCTCCAGTGAAAGTTACTTTCGCTGCAGGCTGGGAAGGTTTGACCTCGATGGGAATCTTATTATAGAGTTTATTAAACCTTTGGGTGAACTCGAGAACTGATTTAGAATTTTTTTTTATAAGAGCTCTGAATTTAGTCAGATAATAGAGGTGATCCTTTCTTTCTCCCCATTGTCTGATGAAAGCACTTTCGAGTTCATCATAGGACCTTAAAGATCCCACAGATAAACCTCAGAACTAGGTTCTAACCTGCCCTTCGAAGGTTTGTACTAAGAGTCTAGAGTAGAAATCTTCATGTTCGAGTCCTAGGATATCAGAAAACTAGTCAAATAAATTAATGTGTTCTTGTGCGGTTAAATCGCTTTCCCCAGTAAATTTTGGGAGATTTTTCATGTAATTTTCTGGAAGGTCATGTAGGGGAATCGAGAGGAAAAGGGGGGCATATCTGGTAGCCACTTTAGAAAAAATTCCAGGGAGTGGTACTTGGCCACCTGCCACTCCTCCTGTGGCACAACCTACAACGCTGCCTCCAGCCCCCGCACCTCCATGCGTAGCCATTGATAGATTTGAGACTGAAACTTGGGATGTATGAGGAGAAAATTTACGACAGCTTGGTAAATTTTGCGTTGTACTTGAATGTGGAAGAGAGGTTGTGGGAAACTGATGGGGGCAATTGATAACGAATTTCTTTTCACCATCTTTTTATACACTTTTTTGTTATGAAGTGGGGGCAATCAATAAGTATGTAACATACTCAGGGAAAATATACTATTTTAAGATTTTTACTTGCAAGGGTCTGTCTTTTTTTTTTTTTTTTTAATAACTCTAGATCAATCTCCTTTTGGCCCTCAGACACTCTAATTTTATGGAGAATCTCAATTTTTGTTTTTTTATTTTTTTATTTTTTTATTTAAACTTTTTTTGGGCCAAAACGATCATTTTATTTCTTCTAGAGTGACTAAAAAGTTTAAGGTTAACCCAGACATACTTCTGATCCAACCAAATTTTAAGAGAAAAATAGAATTTTACTTATCCTTGCTTCGAAAGTTAGTCTCAATGTTTCCGAAATTAAGACAAGACCTTCCCCCCCCCCTCCCCCCCTTTTTTATACTTTGAGACTAAAGAGAAAAAGATAGGGTTGGGCGAAGAATAAGCTTAATAATGATCAAAGGGAAAAGGCGAAAGGATCTCGGAAAACTTAGGAGTGCTAATGAGTTATAAATTTTAATTTTAATTAATTAATTAATTTATTAATTAATTAATTAATTAAATTTATTTATTTTTAACTTAGGTTTCCGGATTAGAATTCATACCTTAGTAGTTTGTCACATTTGCAGTCAGAGGATTGTTTACTTATTACCTTTTTGGTGAGTATTTATTCTGATTATCCATGCAAATTACCCCTGTAATGTAGTTGATCTCTCGAGTCCATGACGTTGTCCATGTGAATAAAATGACCCGATAATTGTCAAACGCTTTTTGTAAACTGCTAGATATGAGTTATTTTGTATTTGCATTATATATATATATATATATATATATAGATAGATAGATATTAACTTATCGAAAGCAACGTAACTAAAAGGGAAACATGAGAACAAACCGGTATGTACAATGAAAAATCGAAAACATATTACTGCATGTAGTGTTTAAGGTATCGCCCATTCACAGGGGTGCTTAAAATGTCTCCATTGAGATTTTCTAATGAAAAGGCATTTTCTCCATTTGAGGCTGAGACTCTATAAGGGCCAGACCAAATCGAATCGAACTTGCCGTGTTTTCTCGTGTCTTCTCTTCTGGATTCCCATTTTAGTACTAGATCTCCAAGGAGGAAATCCCTATCCTTAGCCTTCTGATAAAACAAAGCCTTCATCTTATCTTGATATCTCTGCAACTTTTCGTTTACTTCAGTCCTATTTTGCTGAACTTTGACCAACTGGTTTACTCTCCTGGTAATGTTGTTAGGTTCTTCATTTGAATCTTGCCAAATTTTCATTACAGGCAGAGCAAGGTTGATTGGTAAAATAACATCAGTGCCATAAACCATCTGAAAATGTGACATTCCATTCACCCTTTTGGTACTTATCCTGTTGGAACAAAGAGCGTATTTCAAATGAATATGCCACGTCTTCTTGTTGTCAGTCAACATTTTTTTTATCATGGTTGTAAGGCTTTTGTTAGATGATTCAACTAGACCATTGCCCTGTTGATAATAAGCCATGGAGTGGCCTAATATGATGTTGAAATTTTGGAAAAAGCTTATCATAGCCATCGATTTAAATACTTGTGCATTGTCAGTGACTATATTTCGGGGACAACCGAATCTGGATAAAATATTTTCCTCTAGAAAATTGATTACAACTACATAAGTTGCGTTTCTCATGGGAATAACTTCCACCCACTTAGTAAAATAGTCCGTTGTGGTTAGAATCCATCTGTGTCGAGCACTGGAATGTGGGTGAATCTCTCCGATAAAATCGAGGCCCCACTGCTGAAAAGGGGTTTCGGATTTAACTGGGACTAGAGGTAAACAAGGATGATTTTAAGGATGGAAATTTATTTTAAAATGTAGAAACCTTGGTGAATCTTACTAATCCTTCATATGTCAACTATAAATGTTTGACGATATTTTTGTAAAAATATTCAAATTTCTAAGTATTTTATATAGTTTTTATAAAATTTTGTCTATTTTTAAGGTAAAATAATTTTATCCTATAGAATTTGGGCGAATCATTTTTAAAATAGCGAATCTCATTTTTGGAAAAACCATGGAAAATTAGCCCATGAGAAAAATTTAGCCCCTAAAATCATCCCTCGAGGTAAAGCTGGGACTTTCTGTTTACCTGTAAACAACTAAAAGGGAACACAAGTTCGGACTTTGGTGTTTACATCTGTGAAAATTTTAGGCCATTAATATCCAACTCTTAGGATTTTATAAGCCGTGGCTCACCAAGCATGGTGTCCTCCACACATTCCCTCATGAAACTCATCTATCACCTTTTCAGTTTTGGTCTCGACTAAACAACTTAGCAGGAATCCTAGGGGATCCTTCCAATATAATTTTCTATCTACAATACAATATTTTATAGCGTGTAGCTTCAGTGTCTTGTCTTTAGATGGGGTTATTTCACTAGAACATTTAAGAGTCAATAGGTAAGAAATGATATTGCGGTACCATCCTGAAGAAGAAAACTTGTCTTCTATGGCAATCGTGGATGAAGCGAAGTCGAGTTCATTTATCTCTAGAAAATATTCATCTTCTTGCAGCTGATTGATTCCAAGTTCCTACAGGTTGGATTCAGCTAACAACTTAGCTAGACCTTGGCCTTTAATGAGTTTTCTTGGTTTCACTTTAGGATCAAACTCTTGGATCTTGGCTAGCCATCTTCCCCTTCTCCCATCACTATCTGGTTGAACTAGTATGTCTTTGACAGAGCTTGTAGGAACATAGGCTATGATCTTCGAATGTAATACGTACGTTCTGAAGCCCTTGAGAGCCTTTAACATTGCGTAATCTTGTTTTTCTAGTATATTGTATTTCAACTCTGCATCTCTCATGATTTTACTGAAAAACATGATGGGTTGTTCAAAGCCTTATTTGCTTTTTTGTAACAATACAACTGCAATAGTGTGTTCGGAAGCGAAGGAAAAAATCAGAAATTATTTTATGTAATCAGGACTTGCCAAGACTGGTGCTTCACTGATAACTTTCTTGATCCATTGAAAGGATGTTTTTGCTTCATTTTTCCAGTTCATCTCATTATTCATTTTTAACATATCTGTGATCAATTTCACAATTTCGGCGAAGTTAGGGATGAATCTTCTCAAGAAATTTATTTTTCCTAAGAAAGATTGAATTTCTTTTACATTCCTAGAGATATTTATGGTATCTATTGCTTCAATTCTTTTGGGATCGATTTTGATTCCGTATTTAGACACAAGATGACCTAAAAGCTTACCTTCTTGCATAGCGAAATGAGATTTTTTGGGATTAAGAGATAAACCAAATTTGTGATATTTCTCAAATGTTTGCTTCAGGTGTACTAAATGCTCTACATCAGATTTTGAAAAAACAGTCAGATCATCGAGATAGATGACAACAAACTTGTCTCTCTCACCCATGAAGGTGATTCCCATGGCTCGCTGGAAGGTTGCACCCACATTCATCAAGACGAAAGGCATTTTATCGTACATGAAGGTACCCCAAGGGGTAGTGAAAGCCGTTTTTTCTTTATCATCTTGGTGTACTATAATCTAATTGTAACCTAAAAAACTATCAATCATTGACATTCTGTTAGCTCCAACTAATTTCTCTAACATGTGGTCCATCTTAGGGAACGGATAATTGTCTTTGAGTGATGATTGGTTCAGGTTCCTAAAATCAACGCACAGTTTGATTTCACCTTTTTTCTATCTTACTAGGATTAGATTAGCTACCCACTCAGAATATCTCAGTGGGATTATTATTTTGGTGTCTAAGAGTTTTTTGACTTCTTTCTATTACTGGTAGTAGAATAGGGTTTATCTGTCTGATTTTCTGTTTAAAAGGCTTGACACCAGGTTTCAAAGGAATTTTATGCTCGATTATAGAAGTGTCATAAGTTCTCAATTCATTGTAAGACCAAGTGAAAACGTCTTTATACTTTCTAAGAAACTCAACATATTTACTTTTGTTTTCTCGGGACAGGTATTTGGATAGTTTCACCAACCGAGGGTTTTCTTTAGTACCTATGTCACAGTCCTCAACCTCTTCAGGTTGAGGTTGTAAGGTGTATCTTAATGGGATATCGTCTTGGTTAAATAACCTTTCCAAGAAAATCAGGTCGTTGGGGATCTGGTTATTTTTTAGAACAAGCATTTGATGATTGGCGATTTTACTGTGGAATTCCTGGGGGTCCTCCCCTTCCTACATGATCCAAACAGGATCATTCGGGTTTTCTTGGTCAACATGAGTTTCAACAAACTCATCTATCGATTCTAAAAATTTACAGAGTTGTTCATCATCCTCAAAAAATTGCCAATGCTGTATGTTATTGGGTATGGAAGGTCGATGTCTCATTTGTATATGCTATTTTAGTTTGAAAGCAGTGGGACGTGCGTAGGTTGAGGTAGCTTTAGCTAACACATCGGTCTGTTGGTTTTCATTTCTTGGAATATAGTGGAGTTTGACAGAGGAGAAGAAATTTCCGATCAGATCCTAGATGTAATTCCTATAAGACCTCAGCCTAGGGTGTTTGTCCTGGTACTATCAGTTTACCTGTTTTACGATTATCTTGGCATCACCAAAGATTTCAAGGTTTTTTATTTTCATTCTCCTAGCGGCTTCCAACCCTAATACTAAGGATTCATACTCACATACATTATTTGTGTGGTCCACATTCCATTGGCATCTATAGGAGAAAGGGATCATGAATTGATTATCAGGGGCCACAAGGAGTGCCCCAGCTCCAACTCCAAGATAAGATGAAGCACCCTCAAAAAGCATCTTCCACACACCAATGCTATATACATTTTTTTCTTTTTTTCTTTTTCTGTTTTTTCTTCTAAACTACTTTCGTCTATACCTAAAACAATATCATCATCAATAGATAAAATACAATTACCTAGATCTTGGTCAGCAATATATACAGGGTGGTTATTCGGGTTGCGTGGATCACTTACTGTGAATGCCAACCTGGTCTCTTTGTACAGGCGCACGAACTATCCTCCAAAAAATGAGATCGTAGCATATGTCATGTCAAGCTAGAGGGATCCCCCAAGCTTGGCACCCCAGGATCTAGGTAACAACATACCATACTTTGGAGGGATATCAGTGACCACTACGTCCATGAGAATGCTTTTCGCAGGTATTTGAGCTAGATTTACCACCAAGTCTTTGATCATGCCTATACACTTAACTTTCCTTGAATCGAAAGAATATAAATCTCCATAAGGCCTGGTGATTTCGAGACCCAATTTGTCCATAATGGCTTTAGGCATTACATTATGAGATGCTCCAGAATCAAGCATACAATTGTGGAGTAGTTGGTCAAACAAGGTTAACGTGATATAGAAGGGGGCAACAATGTCTTTGGCGCCTTCGAAATGAGGACCGAAAATTATATACGGTTTGTCATCTTCTAAGTTAATGACATCGTCTTGGCTTTCATCTTCCGAAAAACTAATCATCTTGGTGATTTGTTTTCTGTAGATGGGGTTTTTTTCTATTTCGACAAGAGGTATAGGTATCTTGATTTTATTTATTTCATTTTCCAGATTGAAACTCCCCACAATTTTGTCCTTATGTATGGTTTGGGATTCTGTCCCCTTCTTATCAGTTTTCCTTTGTGGCAAAGGTTTCGCTTCCATTGCAGGAACTTTCACTTTCTGTGTTTTGATTGCGGGTGTTTCAGACACCTTAGTATCGGTAGGCTATGTGTCTGCTATGTTAGTTTTTTCAGTATGCTTTTCAACATTTTTTGAAACTATCTCGTCTGTCTCACTCCTCGACGAGATATTTTTCGTTTAGTCGATTGCAACACTCTTGTTTCTAGGTCTTAGATTGTACTTCTATTGAATCTCGATTATTATACCATCAATAATACCCTGGTAGGTCGACTTTTTGGAAGTACTACTGTTTAGGTAATTTTCCAAGCTATTTTCTTTATTTAATATTTTTTCATAGTCTTGTGTTGATACATAGGGTTGTGGCTTATCATCACCCAGATTGTTTATATCTTCCTCTAATTCCTTGAAATCTTCTAAATCTTCCTCTCCGATGAAGTTTTATCTCTTGAAGGGGGTTGGGATTTTTTGATCTTCATTCTTAATTTGTCTTTGTGGGACTTGAGGATTGGGATTCCTTCTGAAATCCTTTCTGTGAAAATGGTCATTTTTTGTTTGGTCTAATTCCATTTTCAAAATCTTATTAAACAGTTCTTTAATTATCCTAGCCATATCGTCAATTTTGTCTCCTGAAGATCTTCCTAACCCTGAAGATCCTCCTTGTTCTTAGTATCTTCTGGTTTCTTTGTTCCCAACCTCTGTTTTGGCTATTAGCTTTCCTAAATCCATCATGTTTGATTCAATTTCTAGGGCATCATCTTGCATCTTGGTGAGGTCTACTGATCTCCTCTCTCTTAATAGTAGGGAGAAATCAGGGTCAAAAGCTCCAGTGAAAGTTACTTTCGTTGTAGGCTGGGAAGGTTTGACCTCGATGGGAATCTTATTATACAGTTTATTAAACCTTTGGGTAAAATTGAGAACTGATTCATAATTTTTTTTTCTAAGAGCTCTGAATTCGGTCAGATAATAGAGGTGATCCTTTCTTTCTCAGGATTTTCTGATGAAATCACTTTCGAGTTCATCGTAGGACCTTAAAGATCCCATAGCTAAACCTCAGAACCAGGTTCTAACCTTCCCTTTGAAGGTTTGTACTAAGATTCTAGAGTAGACATCTTCATGTTCAAGTCCTAGGATATCGACAAACTGGTCAAAGAAATTGATGTGTTCTTGTGCGGTTAAATCGCCTTCCCCAGTAAATTTTGGGAGATTTTTCAAGTAATTTTCTGGAAGGTCATGTAGGGGAATCGAGAGGACAAGGGGGGCATATCTGGTAGCCACTTTAGAAAAAATTATATGGAGTGGTACTTGGCTACCTGCTGCTCCTCCTGCGACACCACCTACAATGCCACCTCTAGCCCCTGCACCTCTGTGCATAGCTGTTGATAGATTTGAGACTGAAACTTGGGGTGCATGAGGAGAAAGTTTACGACAACTTGGTATATTTTGCATTGTACTTGAATGTGGCAGAGAGGTTTTGGGAAACTGATCATCAAGGCACAGGAATTTGGAGAAAGAAGGTTCAATATGAAAATAACTTGTTTCTCTAGGATTGTAAGACAAATATATCAGAGAATAGGATACACAGAACACTCGTCAGAGTGTTCGGTAATAGGAGTGTGAGCTTCAGGTAAAAAGGATGTATCAATTGAAATGGGGAGGGAGATGGATCTCTCAAATATTCCTCTAACGTTCAACCATGAAGAATTAGTTTGACCGACATAATGTATTGGGGAAATGATTTGTCTAAGAAATCTCTTGATTTTAAAATCTTTTCTGGATCAGATATTGGCGAGGTCTGCATTTTGTCAGGATTCTTTCTGGTGTTCTTTCGACCGAAAGCCAATTTACTTATCGTGGAGTCGCCAAGTGAAAGATAAAAGTAGCCTTAGAAGTTTTTTCGATCTTTGTTCACTATCAAAGAAAGAAAAATCCAATGTCGTTCTTCCCAGGGAAAAGATTCGTTCTTTGATCCCCGGCAACGATGCCAAAAATATGTTTTTCCTGAATTTATACTTTAAGGCTATAAAGTATACCATCAAGGCATCTGAAAAAGTAGAGATAAATAACAGATAAAAGACTAGCTTTAATGGAAAGTGAAATCACAGTTGGTTCCTTAACTGTCTTTGTCTAGCTTCCCATTGTTCTTGAGTGCTAATATCCCTTTCAATTACAGCCCATGAACGTTCAATATCTACCCGTGTGTTTGTTTTTTGTAAGATGGTATTGAATAAGTTTAATGCGATACTTTTCTGGTATAATAGATCGGGTTCTATGTTAGGCTGTCTGGTAACTGGAACCATCATGAAAGAAAGGATTTCTTTTTTCTTTTATAGAGAATATTTTTCTTTAGAGTTGCAGATTTCTGGTTTGAATTAATAAGAATAAAACTTCCAAATTATGAATCAATATTATAATAGAAATGAAGGCCTTTTCTAGTATCTGAGTCAAATTTAAGGAGATAGTGCATGGAATGAAGAAATAAAAGAAACATGTATTTGTATAAAAAAGATGAGGCATCAATTTAAGAGGAATCTCATTTTATATTAATAGAAAAAATAAAGATGATAACTTCGACGAAGTATATGATTTCAGAGCTCTAAAATGTTCATACATCTTATATCTGCTGACAGATGATATAGAGGAAAAAATGCAAACAGTTAGATGGTTTGCATGTTTAATCACCACAAGATAAGTTATATCTTGAAAAGCATGTAAAGAAGGTATGAAATAAAAGATGAAAAGACAGAGAAACACATAACTCAGGCTTGACAAGATCTGGAATCTTCAATCTATATGTATTAATTCTGGCAAGATGAAAATATTCTCTTTAGAATGTCCTCCAGAAAAAATCCCATTCTTAATCTTGAAAAATTACATTTATACAAAGCACCAATCTCAAGACGGTTGGTGATTTCCTAAATCCTAGTGACTAACTATTTGTTAAGAAATAGATCTGAAACTGTTTACATGATCTTCTCCATTTTTCCACTTTCTTGGAAGTAGAGCTCTTCCGAAAAATACTTTTATTTTGTTGATGATTCTCCTTCTTTTGAATCAATACATTTGATGCATTTCTCCAGGATCTCTATAAAGTTTCTGGGGGTTTCAGGAATGTCTCTTTCCTCGAACAGATAGACCTTTCTTTTAATCTTGGAAAGACAATTATCAAATCCTTTGTCTATGAACTTTATTGACTGTAGTTTTAAGTTAGGCTCAACTAACAACCTGTCGAAGAGGGTGACATCCATTTTTCTTAGTTGATAAATTTCCATTTGGATTTCACTCAAATTTTCCTTAAAATTTAATTTATGTCATTCAATATTGATCTGTCCCAGAAGTCCTATACAACTGCCCTTTCCAATATTTAATGACTCTTTGTCTAAAAGATCAAAGACTTCTTCACAGTCATCTCTGATTTCTTTGACTATCCTTTTGCTTTYAGTTAAATTGGTTTCCCATAGCTTAAGCATGATGTCACCTCTGATTTSCTYMGTGGYGAATACTTTGGTAGTTTTGGACACCTCCTCACYTGTCGAATATATAATTTCCTTTTGGAGAGTAATCCTCACTTCTTTGGCTTCTTTTTCCCTTTGGATAATGTTATCAAAGGMAYTATCTACTTCTTGAAAGTAATTCTGAACAATGTCTATTTTGGAAATCAATTTCTRTTGTCCAGCTTCTATTTTTKAATACACCTCCGATGACTRGGCCTGGAAAGMTTTTWGATCTATAATTTGATCTTCCATCAATAYTAATCTAGCTTGTAACTRTTTTGCATGCTCCTTTTGCTGAGTAATCTRTAGCTGACTTGCTTGTATTTGCTGGTTCATTTCGTYAAGGCTTGTTTTGAGTAATTGAACCTCTAACCTTTCGACARCCCTTGTCTGTTCCAAGMTTTTATTCATTTCTTCTCTAATTTTCTCCTTAGCATTTTTTAACTGTTCCTGTAATTGTGCTATGATTTTATCACTTTTATTTATCCTGGTTCTCATTTTTCCCACGATAAAAAAGTTTGTTGTTGCCATGGATCCCATGGAACCTGCTATCTCTATAGTGAAATCCTCTTCCTCCAAATGCTATCCGTCTATCAAGACTTTATGTTTTTTCACCATATTTCCTTCCTTCTTATGCATCTCCTGTTTTAGAATAACCTTCCTTTTTCTGATGAAAAAATAATCTGCAGGAGGGATCTCATCTATGGGAATGGAGGTAAGGTTGTTAAAAAATAGAGCTTCTGTCTGTGGGAGTCCAAAAGTAGACTGGAAGGGGGTTAGGGAAGCTATGGGGATCCCTAGCTCTGTAGATCCTTTCCCTCCTGCTACCTTAGGTCTATTGACACCAACACCGGATGATGCAGGGGGAGTAGGCTTACCACACTTAGGAGGTCTCCTAACTTCTTCTCTGCTTCGGTCTTTTTGTTTTGTGGAGGCCTTTCCTTATCCTGTGAGGCTTTTTTGGGATTTCCCTTCTTCTGTGGTTCCTGCTCAAAACCTGGAGGAACACTTTCTTGCTCCTGTGGGAGGGTGACTTCTTCTCCTTGAATCTCTTGGGTCAGACCACTTCGTCTATGCCTCTAAAAGGTACGAAAGATGGCTTGTAGGTCGGACGACAATTTCTGCACTCGTTCTAACACTTCCCTGTAAGACTTGGTCCCTTTGAACATGTCATCCCAAGGGGACTCCTCATGTTCAAATTATTTCATATTGCAATGTGCCAAGTATTTGTTCACTAGTTGATAGGGATCATGCCTTTTGTATTCAATATTTAATAGTTTAACTTCTTCTAGTGCTTTTTCTTCCACCCTAGAGTGTCCCAAATTTAGCAGTGAAAATTTCCCGATGTGCATGGGGAAGATTGGCCAAGATTTCTTTTGAGCTGCCTTTAGCTCTATTCTG
>JASDQU010503412.1:14868-25195 GCA_032191745.1 Picea mariana | reverse complement strand
ATTAAACAATATGAATCCTATGCAAATCAATTTTGATTGTCTAGTATCTTATACAATTTGATTAGCCATTGATTGCATTTATGAAACAATCTTGTTAAAGATTTGATCCGATTTTATGGCAATTGGGAAAACAGAGCATTCCTACTCTGTCCCAATTGTATTCTGTTCGATTTGGTTTAATTTAAAGGATTATTTTTATTGAATCATTAGTAATTCATTGATTATTAAAAGATGATTGGATTCGATATGATTTGATTATATATCTGGTCTTGTTTACTATTCTTGACCAGCTACAGAATCAGAAGCTTCTGTAGCTAAGTCTGTAAAGTCAATTTTTTATTGTTTTCTTAATAAAATACTCTTCTAATTTGATCTTTGTGTTCTATTGCAGGCAAATTCGAATTGGCAATAGATATGAGGAGCAGTTGGAGGATATCTTAAGGATTCCACTTGCATTTTTAGTTACTTAGTTTAAGGGATTTTGGGATTATTCCCAGATTGTGTAAAACTATTTGCTATTATTCACAAGGATGTTTTACCTTGTGAGAAACCTATATAAACCTATGGTTTTGTAATAATCGATCATCCTCAGTTGGGGGAGAACAAGGATATAGAATTCTGATACAAACTGGAGCAGAATTGGTGTTTTGTCATAGCTTTTGCTTTTCAATATATCAACATTGTGTTTCAAGTTTTGTATATCATTTTGTTTATGGTTTAGTATTACTTTGTTATCTAAATCAAATTCACATGATATAATTTAATTACTGTCATCTATATCTTGTTTCTTCCAAATAGATAAAAGACATAACAGTTGTTGGTTCAATTTGTGAATGATAGCTTTGTCTTCTTCATATATTGAATTGTTATATATAGATTTGCTGCATAATAGGTTTCCCTTTTGCAGGAATTTATAATCAAAAAATTGTTATGAATTTCTTTTATGTCTTGTTTGTCCTGTAACATACTTCAAGAAGCAACATAGCTGATCGTTTCTGAAAAGATTAAGGACTAAACGGTGTGAATTTCTTCCGCCAACCAGCTTAGAAGCAATCATACACAGGGCAGACTTGGAGCGTTTCCAGGTCAACTAGTATTTAGTTTATTGTTTTCATTTAGTAGTTTAATATAGATGTAAGTTTATTAGATTTATATTAGATCGTTTAATTTCAGTAAATTATATTAGATTATTTAATTTCAGTAATGCTTGTTTCCTTTTTCATAAAATATAAAAAATCAAAAAGAGATTCTTGGCTGTCCTAAGGCAGCAAACACATGAGTTTTACAGGTTTTACTTAAATCTGTAGGTTGTTCATAGTGTATATTTGTGAATAAGAAATATTGCAACTGATAATTAGATAGTTGATTTGAGTTATTACAATAATAATTAGTGGATTGTATAGAATAATTAGTATTTAGTATATTAGTTCTTTTTCTTTGTTTTATTAGTTTCTAGTTTCCTTTATTGTAGTTAGTTTCTTGTATTTAGTTATAGTTAGTTTTCTTTTATTAGTTTAGTTAGATCACTTAGCTCAGATCAGCTTTTCTCTTTGGCTTCCTTAGGAGACCTTAGAGCAGCCAACGGAGCCGTTAAACTCGTTAGGGTGGTCCATTCCAAACGGCTTGGGTTATTTAGACAACCCCGGACCGGTTCCACTCTCTCAGTTGACGGACGGTCAATTTCGCCCGTCAACACCTACCCGACAACTTTTACCTCAAAGAACTGATTTTACATTTTAATCTCTATATAGTCCTCACATCCATGATAATGTAGAATCATGGAAGGTTTTCGTGAGTGATGAAGGCATTTGTGCGTTCATACAAAATGAACCATTTAAGCCCAAAGAAATCATCTCTATTGAAGATGACAAATTTCCTAAAGGCTTGACTCCTCTTGAAATTTCATTTTCATCAAGTGATGTAGGCAACAAAGAAACACATAAGGAAGAGGAGTCGAAAAGGAAAGTTGGTGATACCATTTCCTTGAATATTGGGGCATACGAATCTCCAAATATCATTAAATTAGGTGCCCAATGTTATGATGAAGAGAAAGCAAAATTCACAAAATTACTCCGTGAATTTCAAGATGTTTTTTCTTGGTCATACGAGGATATTTGTGGTTTTGATCCTACTCTCATACATCATGCCATTCCTATCAAACAAGGGATAAAAATAGTTAGGAAAAGACAAATACCTATTAACCCTGCACTCGAAGCCACTATTAGGAAAGAATTGGAAAATTTGTTGAAAGCTAATATAATATTTCTGGTTAAGTATTCTAACTGTGTTTCAAATCTGGTCCATGTTCAGAAAACTACTGGCTAGATTATATTATGTGTCGATTTCTGTGCATTGAATAGAGAAAGTGCCAAAGACCATATTATGCTTTCTAATATGGAAATGATTTTACAACAGGTTGCAGGGTCTCAAATCATGTCCTTACTTGATGGTTTTTCTAGGTATAATCAAATCAAGGTAAAAAGGATTGATAGGTATAAAACCACATTTACCACACGCCGGGGCACATTTTTTTATGAACGCATGCCTCTTGGATTGTCTAATGCAGGTGCCACCTTTCAAAGAGCTATGTAGATAGATTTTTATGATCTAATTAGTAAGATTATCCAAGTTTATCTTGATGATTTGATTGTTTATTCTAAAAACCGGTTGGATCATTTTGGTCATCATAGAAAAGTTCTCATGCACTGCAAAAAATTTGGCATTTCTTTAAATCCTTCCAAATCTATTTTCGGTGTCATGAAGGGAAAGATCCTCGGTCATATTTTTTCTGATTCATGGATAAGCATGGATCCTAGGAGGATTACTACCATTCAAAAAATTCCTGCCCCCACCTCTAAGAAAGAAGTTCAAGCTTTCATGGGAATTATTAATTTTATCTGTATATTTGTTCCTAATTTTGTTGTCATGGTTAAACCAATCTGTAATCTTCTAAAGCAGGATCGTTCTTTTTCTTGGATAGATGATGTCGAGAATGCTTTCCTTAGGATTAAGAAATAAATTATCTCTGCACCGATTTTGGGCGAAATCATATTTTGAGAAATATTTTATCATATATACCAATGCCATCGAGGAAGAAATTTATGCTATCCTCTTACAAAGTGATGACCAAAACAATGAAAAACTTGTAGTGTACATGAGTCAAATTTTATCAGATGATGAGATCAAATATTCTTATATTGAGAAACATGATTTTTCTTTTATCAAGGCTATAGAAAAATTTCGCCATTTTATTTTGGGAAAACAT
Source organism: Picea mariana (assembly GCA_032191745.1). NCBI lineage: Eukaryota > Viridiplantae > Streptophyta > Pinopsida > Pinales > Pinaceae > Picea > Picea mariana. The sequence continues at coordinate 21,930 of JASDQU010503412.1, read as the reverse complement.
ACGTAGGTAAAAGTCCCTTTGCCTACGGTCAAGTTTTTGTTTTCAAAAACTTATCTTTCAGGAAAACTCACACATTGGCTTGCCAAAATTTAGGAGCATGATTTGACGATCATGACTTCGAAGAAAGACAAGGGATGAGACCTATCCCTTCACTTAACTCATCACCGTGAACCAAGTGAAGAACTTGACGACCAAGATAATCCTCTTTCAACGTTGTTTTATATTGAAAATAAGAATCTATCTCTATCAGAGCATCCTTGGTATAAAAATATGGTGTATTATTTGCAGTATCAAAAGTGTCCAGATGGGATGGATCCTCACCAGAGAAGGAGACTCCTTCGTGAAGATTCCAAGTATATCATTTTAGGAGACCTTTTGTTTAGGAGGTCTGCTGATGGTTTGTTACTTCGATGTGTAAATGGTGAAGAAGAAAAAAATTTATTACTCGAAATCCATGGATCATCAACTTTTTTCATTCACATCGGTGGCCATTTTTATGCTAAGGCTACAACTTTTAATATCATTAGAAATGGTTACAACTGGCCTTCAATATTCCACGACTCATATAAATTTGCAAGATCCTATGATAAATACCAAAAATTTGTTGGGAAATAACACCTCTTTGTCATGCCTTTACAACCTGTCCTCCTAGATTTCCCTTTTTCTAAGTGGGGTCTAGACTTTATTGGTTCTATCAACCCTCCATCTTCTGCAGGGAATATATTTAATTTGACAGCCACTCATTACTTTACTAAGTGGACTGAGGTTGTTCCTCTTAGAAAATCACAGGATGAATAGGTAGTTTCTTTCCTAGAATCTAATATATTTTCCATATTCGACATCCCATTATAAATCATTACGGAAAATGGCCCAACCTTCATTTATGAAAAGTTGACCCAATTTCTGGCTAAGTTAGATGTCAAACATTTCACTTCACCTTATTATTACCCTCAAGAAAATTGGAAAACAGAGTCCACTAACAAGAATCTGGTTAGGATCATAAAGATAATCATAGAAGACAAACCTTGTTAGTGGTACATACTTCTCACTTATGCTCTCTGGGAAGACCGTACAACCACCAAAGAAAGTACAATATTTACTCCCTTTAAGCTCGTATATGGCCAAGAGGCTTTTCTTCCTACTAAGCTAGATCTTTCCTCCTTACAGCTAATGCTATAGACTAGAGAATTAAATTCTTCTAATGTTCCCCAAAGGATAAATGCATTTTTAGCCCTGGAAGAATTTTTTGTTTTTCCTCGGACAACCTAAAAAGAAGGAAACAAATGGTGAAAAAGTATTTTAAAAAATGAGCAAATGCTACTAAATTCAAGATTTATGACAAATTCCTACTCTGGGATGCAACCCATGTAGAAAGATGGAGACATTCTAAATTCCAAAAATTATGGCTAGGTCCTTTCAAAATCGCTTTTATCCTGGGCACAAACTCATACCTTCTAAAGGATTTGAATGAGCATTTTTTCTCTTACAGTACTAATGGTTCCCACTTGAAACAATATGTGGAACCAACTTGATTATTAACGCTTTATGTAAACATGACTGTTGTATATAGTCCTTTGTCTATTTTGTTTTACTTTTAGGTTTGTTGAGTTTTATTCCTGTTGTTTGTTTCACATAATCATCAAAAATAAAGTTTAGATCAGTTTTTCCATAACAATGTCATTCTTTAAGTATTGTTGATCGATGAAAATAAGATACACACAACTATCACGATGTCCTCCTTTTGAGACACTATTGAAATATCTTTTTTCTTTCAAAACTTTTGTAGTATAGTTGGTTTTGTCTTATTCCTTGTTTCTACTGTCCCTTTCTTCCCTCCATCCTGAGATTCAAGAGCATATCGGAAGTATTCTCCTTGAAAGTATAAAAATCATTATCAGTTATAAATCTTTGTGCATACAGGACCAAGTCCCCTCATACATCTCACTTTCCATAAGTTATTCCTCGAAGTCACGTCTCGTTATTTCCCTTAAACCATTTTTTCCCCCTGTTGCACAACTATTCTTTTCAACAGTTTTTTATCACCTACTTCTACCTCTATTTGAAACCAAAAATTTTGAGTTGTAAATCTGTTGAGAACAAATTTCCCTGTGGATTTGCCAATTTTTTTATTCCCAAAAGGGAAACATGGAATTTGTGACACCCTGTTTCCTCCAGTCTGTAAAAGTAACTATATTGGCCAAGAACTATGGAAAACTCAAAGGTGTGAATGTTTGACTTGACGGACCTTTGTATAAAAGGTCGATGAATGTAAATTATGTTATGAATATGTGTTGCATGACTGTTGGGAGGGGGATGTGCTAAAAGAGACCATGATGGATAATGAGAGGTGGTGGAAGGGACCTGGAATGGTTGCGTTAACTTCCACCGAGCCGGTACTGTACTCGTTTATACTTGCTCACAAACCAAAGCAGCTCTCTAGTCCTGGAATGGATTTCCCGTCAGATTGGTAGGTGGGGAATCTCCTCAAGAGTTAATGAGGGGATGGGGTTGAACCACCCATCCGTAACATACCTCAGATCTAACCACGGATGGCGGAATTTGCACCACACACAACCTTGCAGACAGAAATTGGTAAGAAAGGAAATGTGGTAGGAGAGAGCAACGTGCACGATGGGGATCGCGAAAGAGACTGGAGAAACCATGGAAACGCAGGGAGTTCTGAATACCAGGAGAAGGAGAGTAACCGTCGTCCTAGATTATTTTCCTTCATTAGGAAAAGGAGAGTAACTTTCGTCCTTGATTTCTGTTGAGATGGAAGTAGGAGACTGAACCTCAAAGCATCGTGGTCTAGCTTAGGGGTGGCTAGTGGTAAATCCATTTTGAGTCACTTAGCCTACGATTGGGTGGAAACGAGCACCCCTCTCAGCAGTTGCATCACACCTGGTAGATCTAATAAGTGTTTTATACCTTGTATTTCGAATTGAATATCATGAATACATGCTTATGTTTATATGCCCATAATAATTTCTGTGTAGAATGATTGCCTGGTGTGTTAGACTGGAAATAAGGGATGCCTGCGTATGCTTACATGCCATAATCAGTTTCTGTACAAAGGATTAAGGTTGGGGCATGAATTCACTCCACTGAGAATTGTCTTGTTTGCTTAACTCTTGTAATGCTTCGGGAAGGAGAAGTTGGATTTCGTGATTCAAGCTCAGAAGGGATAGCGAGCCCAATTATAGAAAGAGAGAATACCCTGTCATTTGGTAGACGAACGGTTGGAATCCTTTCGAGAATACCCCAGATATGTCAATGCCGATGGATCTAGAGAAGGAGCATGGGCGTTAACACCTCAACCCTTTCAGCCTTCGCATGTAGCAATGGGATCCCAGACTGTAGGTCCAATGATCTGACAGAGCCCTATTGATCATCGATCTTAGCTTTTGTATAGGCAGGAGAGTAGCATTTCACTGACTCGCGACTTGGAGTGGTCAAGCATAGGGCTGCAAGAACTCACAATTCATGAGATCGTGATGTGATCATGATTGTTGGACCCAAGGCATAGGAGAATCGTTGGATCAGAACCATCGTGGTTATCGCCTATTGGGGGTTTGGTACTTGAGAGAGTTTCTTTTCAATTGTAGAAGTTGCAAAGTGCCGAGTGCTGAGGGCTTGTGCAAACACATGAACCATCTGTAAGTGGGGACTGTGTGGTTGATAGGTGGCATAACAGCAAGCGCCTAGAGAAAGGTTGGGGACGGGTGACAAGTGATGGACACATGTCGCTTGGGAAGGAGTCAACCCATTTTTGACCTATCGTATCTCAGGAACTCACGAAGGAGAAGCATGAGGGCTCAACACTCCAAATCGCGAAGTCGCGAGATGTGAGTAGCGCTAGCATTTAGCCTAGGAAGTGGGTAACTGGTGGTGGACACATGTCACACTAGGAAAGAGTCAACCCATTGTTGACTTATCATGGATCGGGGTTTTGCAGGATGAAGAAGCAGCACCTTGATCGCTAAGGCCATGAAACATCGAGAGTCGAGGTCTCGTGCGACGGGTGGAGGCGACACAGCTCGTGAGCAGAGTATAGCGGGGTTGACAAGTGGCATGTGCGTGTCATTTTGGGAGATTCCATGCAACATTGACCTCTCGCGTCATGGGGATTCAGGAAGGAGGATCACGAGAGCTCAACACCTCAACTAGCGAGGTTGTGAGTGCTTCTAGTGTTTGAAATAGCCTACGGTTACATGTAGCAGGCACTAGTGAGGAGGGAGCCATACTTGTATAGCATCTCGGGTATTGGTGTTTGGAGAAAGGGGAGTCGAGAGTCTTGATTCCTGACTCACGAGTTGCAAAATGCGCTTGCAATAAGGCCATCTTGTGGTCATTTGGAGGAGGATAAGGAAAGAGAGGGTCTGCACTAGGCCCCATAGAAGTCTTGAGGATTCTGTTCCTCGAAGAAAAAGATGAAAAATTTAAGTTTATGTAGTGGGTGTGTGAAAAATTGGTATTAGAGCATGGTTAAAACACTTGGCCTACTTGGGCTCATGAACGAGTTGCACAGAAAATCCATTTGAAGTACTCTTAAAAGGAGTAACCCTCTATCTTAATGCCCTTTAGAAAAAGTCGAAGTTAAGAATGAAAATTCCTATTGTGTGTATGCATTTGAAAAATATGAATTATGCACTGATTGTGAATGAATATAATGTTGACTAACAATAAGTGTTTTTCTTTCACAACAAGTGGACAATCAACCACGGGAAACTGCATATGCATAGAATGGTGATGCACCACGAAGTGGGGGATGGCTCCCACAACAAAGATGAAGAGTTTGACGAAAGGAGAGCAGTAGAGACCCCTCATGATCTAGCTGAGACTGTGAGAAGCCTCATGGTTGAACTACAGAGCTGCAAGGCCGACAACGAGAGGTTGATAAAAGAGTAATAGAAGTAGACAGAAATTAATGCAATCTTGCTGCAGAGTTTATCCGACATACAAAGAAAATTGTAGCATGAACCTGACACCAGTCACGCGGACCGACGATAGATAAAGAAAATTCGAAGTCCACCTGATACATGGAAACTTGGTCTTTTAAGTGGCCACATTGGGAAGAGAACCTCGAGAAAATTCCACCCCAGAGATAAGGGACAAGCGTCAGATGATTCCTCTGGAAAGGAAACCGGTGACTCTAAGGGATCTTCTAGTAGCAAAACTAGTTCTTATTCCCGAAGAAAATGGAAGAAGCAAAAGCATTCCAAAATTCATAATCTTGAAGAATTCAAGAAGTCCAAACCACCCTCTTTCGACGGTGAAATAAATAAGGGGGAGGAAGTGGAGGCCTAGATGCTTGGACTAAAGAAGTATTTTAGAGTCCATGACTTCTCAGAAAACTTGAAGGCATGAGTAGCCACTTTCAACTTGAATGGAAAGGATTCCATTTGGTGGGAAGACCTTAAGAATGTAAAAGGGATTCATGAAGAGGACCTATCTTGAGAACAATTTGAGAAATACTTCAGAAAGAAGTATCTATCGAAAAAGTATTTTGACGAAAAGACTAAAGAATTCTATGAACTCAAACTGGGGCAACGCACCATAGAGGAATATGTCAACAGATTCCTCGAATTGTTGAGGTATGTACCCTATATAAAAGAAGAGAAGGAAAAGGTGCAACGATTCATCAGTGGACTACCTAAGGACTATCAAAACAGAATTGAGTTTGACGAGCCAAAGACCCTAGAAGACACTATCCGAAAGAAAAGATATTGTTATGAACAACTGGGGCATCGGATAGAATCTCACGAAAACTAGAAGCAGAAGAATAGTTCGAGATTCCAGAAAAAGGGGTTTAAAACCCCCAAGATTTAAAAACTATAAGAAGGACTCAAGGATGAGCTTCCCAACCCGAAGTGTACACTAGCAGAATTCCCCCTCCCAGAGCAGAAATAAACCTTCTGGATCTACCCCAGGAAAGCTTTATAACCCAAAGAGAGAACCCTTGAAATGTTGGGGTTGTGGAGAAGAACATCTACTGAGGGACTGCCCACACTGACAATAGAACAGTCGAAGAATTTGTAACGTTCAAGAAGCTACCACCGTCAATGACATGGCCAAGAGTGTGCCGCAAATTTATGTAGCCTTGGATAATAAACAAGTTGACCACCAAGCTTCAGTGGTGGAGATGGAAGGTATGATCACCAACCATCTAGTGTCTATTCTAATTGACCCTGGTTCAAATTTGAGTTATATAGCTCCTAAGGCTATTGATAAGTGTAAAATACAACCACATAATCATGCCAAGCCATGGTTGGTATAGTTAGCCACTGGCACCAAAAGAAAGGTAGCGAAGGTCATACCAGCTTGCCAATTCACAATGGGTGAATTCCCCACCCAAGAAACCCTTAACATACTCCCCTAGGATCATATGACCTATTGATTGGTATGGACTGGCTAGCCACATATAAATCCAAACTGGACTGTTACCATAATACTCTAGAATGTGTAGGTGAAGAAGGAAGAAGGATAACCCCTTGAGGGATCCAAAAACCTGTCTTGGTGAGACGAATATCAGCCCTTCAAATGAGAAAGTATTGCAAAAAGGGATGTCTACTTTATGCGATACAGGTGATGGAATCAGTTGAAGATGACAAAGCAAGCCTCGAAAACCACCCCACACTAAGAGAATATAGAGATGTATTTATGAAAGATGTATCGGGTCTACCTCTGAGAAGGGACATTGACTTCTTGATAGAACTTGCACCGGGAGCGGTGCTAGTGTCTAAGACACTCTATAGGATGAGCACACCCGAGCTAGTTAAGCTTAAATTACAACTAAAAGAAATTATGGACAAAGGCTATATCCAGCCCAGTGTGTCTCCATGGGGAGCACCAGTTCTGTTTGTAAAGAAGAAAGATGGTACCCTCTGACTGTGCATAGATTATAGACAACTCAATAAGGTAACCATAAAGAACAAGTACCCCTTACCTAGGATCGATGACCTGTTTGATCAATTGGGAGGTGCTTCCATTTTCTCAAAGATTGACTTGAGATCTGGATACCATCAAGTCCGAATCAAGGGTGAAGACATCCAAAAAAATTCC
>JASDQU010503411.1:42205-58119 GCA_032191745.1 Picea mariana | reverse complement strand
TCATCCCAATGTTTACCTTTTGCATCTTTATTGCTTGTGTGTATGCAACGGACTCAAGATTTGGCCCTTCTACTACTCTTTATCCTTCTATTTCAGGTACTTGCACATTCCTGGGATCTTCTTCATCCTATTCTTCCTTAGAAACATTCTAGCACTCCAACAACTCATGGAAATTCATAGTAGTTATGTGGACATCGTATACTGGTACCACCTCCATCGACCCTTCTTATAAAAATATATTGGTTCGAATAGCCTGTAGCGCTGCATCTATTGATGGAGATTCATGTTCAAAAATAAATGTGACCATGAACCTCTGAGTCAACTCATCCTAGTTAGTTGTCTCTCTGCACATTTCCACTTCCATATACTAGTTCTTCAGGATTGCATCTAGTGTATGTATAAACCTGTGTATCCATTCCTCCTTTGGCATGGAGCCCCATCTATTTTTTCACTACTCCACATCTATTGTTGGGTCACTCTCCCCTGTATACTTCTACGCAATATTTTCTACCCTAGTATTATTGGAGGGCATATGTGAACACACCGTCAACTATGAGGGAAATTCTGGTTTGAGGTTGTCTAAGTAACCTAATCCATTTGGGATGACTCACCCTGACAGTTTTTACAACTTCGTTGGTCAATAAAGGGATCTATATAAAATATAAAATCAAATTGCTAACTATTGATTAACAAAAGCTACTATATGCATTCGCTACTATATTTACATTTAATATATTTTAATAAATCCTACAAACATTTAAGTACAAAATCTACAATATGCATATATATGTACAAGGTTTATATAAAGCCTTATGAAACTAAAATTTCACTGTTGGAAACATAATTCAAGTAACATATAAATATACAACATTCTAAAACCAATTACTAATTTGATTTTAAAAAATCAAACTAAAAAAAGGAATGAAAGCAAATTATAATGTTTTAACTTAAATGGGAAAAGCACTTTAAGTTTAAATGTTAATTCTTATTCATTAGGAAAAAATATAACTAAATTAAAATAACAAAAGAAAACTAACATGTTACTGATCAATAACCAAAAGAAAGTTATGATTATGCCTTCCTGTGTAAGATTTTCTTTAGCAACCTGTCTGTCAAAGAGAAATCTAATGGTAAGAAATTTATTGAGTAGCAAGACTTATGGTATTACTGTAACACCCCAGGTTGTGAACCCCCATTTTTAATAATGTAATGTTACAATGCTAAGAGGCCTGAGTGCCCAAACAATTATTTAAAGGGCTAGTATGCCCAAGAAATGTAATGCTTTGATCATTATTAATAATAAACACATCGTTGGCTACTAGAGGGACAAGGACTAGAGTTATAGGGGGCTATGATTCTAGAAGAGAGGGGGCTTGAGAGGATAAATTTTTATTCATATGTTAATTACCTTTTTTCCTAAAGGGGGGAATCGGTTACGTGAGCTTCTTGGGGAGGCCAGGAGGTTCTTGATTTCCCCATGAACATACTTAAACCCGCCCCTGGTCCGATTTTGGGTTTGGTCATTGCTTTGTCTGCTGCTTCACCTTGTGTTACCTCATTCTTACCCTCACGCACTCCCATTCACTTAACTACCTCCTCCATCCATCCTCACCTACGTATTGGTCTCGGGAAGGGGGGTCRAACTACAAAAKAATTAGGCACAGGATAGTTGGMTATAGTGGTCGCTGGTGTTATCCATTCATGCCTTGAGGCCTGCATGTCTAAKATGTAGTGGTCTATGTCCAACATGGCTCACAGCTACGAGTCCTAAGAGTTCCACTKAGATTCTGGACTAGTTGCGCTGGAGGCCCAAATAAGGAGAAGGACTGACTGAGGGACTACGTGGCAGAGAAAGGTGGAGGTTTGTTCTCTTGGGTGGTGCAAGCTGGGTAGAAGAGAGTTGGGTACTTGGATTTTTGTGAGTGTTGGGAAGCYTGTGAGAGCTTGAGAGCTTACTGGTTTGGGAAACCAACTTCACTCTGGAACCATCCTTGTGGATTCATAGCCCTGGCTYGGGRGTKACATTGTTGTTGATATTTGGAGCAATAGTGTCTAYGGTTGGGTGGAACATCCTTGGTCTGCAGCCATCTGGTGTCATCTTTCATAAATATAAGTTCTCTCTGTTGTGATATTATTATCTGTGTATGAATGTTTTTCCACTATATATTTAATTATTGTCAAATGAATCTGTAGAACATGCATGCTTGCTAGATATTATTGTGCATGTCGTTAGTTCTCTTATCTTATTCATATTTAATAAATAAAGAATGTATCGGTATGAGAAAGAATTCCAAGGGTGGGCTTACAAGTAGCATACCCTGGCCTCTGGCTGGCGGGGTATGTTACACATTAGTATCATAGCCTCAGGTTGAAACACCAGGCCAGTATGGGCCGGGTCTGTTGGTCAGAGTCTCGTGGTCGAGATTGAACTCTGACTGTGAAATTGAAAAGCTCAGGAGGAATGGTGTTGCAGAAGCTACACAGGAGATAGAACGTCGTATATTCTCTGTAAGGGTTCGAAGGATCTTGACCGTTCCTTTTGAATTCAGGAGCGATTGCCACTATAGGATCAGGAGAGATCCGAGATCGTTGGATCGAAGAATAGGTAAACAAGGATCGTTTGATAAAAAGGAAGCAAGGTTAAGGTCACGACCGTCAGATCCCATTGGAGAGAGAGATCAATGGCCAACAAGCATTGCAGGGAATCGAGTTATATGGGAGTTACTTTCCCAAGGCATTTCTGCAATCCAAACCACGGGTTCACCAAAAGGTTACATGTCAGCATCAGGAGAATTGCGGGGTGAAAAGAGTGTTACTCCAAACCGTCGATGCGCGCCCTCGCAAATTGAAAGGCATGCAGTGATGAGACATGTTAGTGCTCGAATGACAAACCTCTGAAGAGATGAAGTAGCTGGGAATCGACGATCTGTAGGAGGACATGTGTCCACCGATCATGTGCTCAGGATAAAACATTTCGAGATAAAGTGAGAGAGTCAGGGGTTTGAATTTTGAGACTTCTGAAACCCAAAGACCCAAAAGGATCTAGGCCGTTGATCTTCTGAGAGCCATGTGTCACCGGATACAGGGCTTCAGATGAGAGCCAATGGGGCCAGACAAGTTTTGAAAACTGAGATTTCCAGAACCTGAAGACCCGAAGGGATCTCATCCATCAATCCACGAGAAACGCGCGTAAGAAGATCGCAAGCTTCGGAAAAAAAAACATTTTTTAAGGAAAAGGGTTGAAGTTTGAGATCTCCAAAGTTCAGAGCCCCAAAGTAAAACATAGCCATCAGATTGAGGAGGACACATGAAGCAGATCCGTGAACTCCGAGTGAAGACCTGAAGTGAATCTTAGTCATCTAGGAGGACACATGGTGACAGATTGGCCAGTTTGGGAATTCAGGGTTCGAGAGAATTGGAATTGTGTTAGTATCAAAACTCCCAAAGTCCTGAAGCCCAAATAGCCGAAGTGGTGGGGCACGATGATGTCACCTGGAGGTGATGTGGACCCCAGAATTCTGAAGTGACRTGGCTTATGGACATCACCTGGGATGACATGGACACATGGGATGTGTGCCACATGTCRGTAAGATTTGAGCATTTGGAATATTGAAAAGTCAATTAGAACATGACACGTGTCACCCACCTGATTGGGAAATGTGTCCGCTTCCAACATTTTTCCACGTGGTGACAGATCGTGCAGTCCAGAGACTGGGCACTCCAGAGGGGAAATATGTGATAGTTTTCATTGGTTCAGAAACTCCTGAAGCCTCAAAGGTCGGAGTACATACCAAYTGTTGATTCTAGAAGACACACATTGAAGGATTGTCGACTTCGGGTGAAAGCACTCCGAGAGAAACTATAGGAGGGAAGTTTGAAACTTCTGAATCTCGAAGAGCCTAAGCGATTCACATTCATTGATCTATGGTAAGATATGCATCAAAAAATCATGAAATACAGGTAAAAGAGTTCTAGGAGGAGGCAAGCGAGAAAAGTTGAGACTTCTGAAGCGTAGAGTCCTGAAGTGGATCTCGATCATTGATTGTGGAAGAGATGGCTATTCCAGAAGTGATAGCAGAGCTCATAGACACCAGTCACCTCCTTACTCAAAAAGAAATATTTTTATGCATTGAATGATCCCGTAAGCAGTCCAAAGGTGTCCTTGTCAGGTAACAAAGAAGGAAACAAGAGGTATATAGTTTGCAAGGAGAGATGAGGAAGCTCAAGCCACCTTCCTTCGATGGTGAAAGAGAAAGGGAAGATTATGACAAAGCATGGTTGCTTGGGATCCGGAGATATTTTCAGTTGCATAACTATTAATCAAACTTGGAAGCCAGGATTTCCACCTACTATTTACATGGGAAAGTTGCAGTGTGGTGGGACCACCTGAAGCAAGTGGAGCATGTTAACGAAAGTAGGATCACTTGGAAACAATTCAAGAAGTACTTCCAAAAGGAGTACCTCTCAGAGCATTTCTATGACAAGAAAATGCAGAAGTTATTTGAACTCGGGTTGGGAAGCATGAATATGGCAGAGTACGAGAAGAATTTCTTGGTATTGTTAAAATATGTTAGGTTCATTGGTGATAAGAAAGTGAAAATAAAGAGATTTCTAAGTGGATTGCTAGCCTTTTATAAGGAAAAGATCAAGTATGATGAACCCAATACCTTGATTGAGGCCGTCAGGAAGGCTAAATACATGTATGAGCAAGGCCAGGGAAGAGAATCACTGCAGAAATCTTGGAATGACAATAAAAATGTGAAGTCCGATCAGAGGAGGAAGGGATTCAAACCTCCCTTCAATAGGAATGATCTAATAGAAATCATCAAGATCCGTATGCTATGGGAGATTTCAAGAAGGAAGATTCCTTGGGAAAAAGGGGAAGACCACCAATCCAATGTTGGGCATGCAAGGAAGATCACCTGTACAAGGATTGCCCACACAGAAAAGACAGAGTGAAGACTGTGTACAACTCCAAGAGGATACAACATTTGGAGATATGGGAAGAATCTATGCAACTTTAAATGATCGACAAGCAGAGTACCAGTCCAATATGATCAAGGTGGAAGGTAAGATCATAAATCAACTTGTTTCTATTTTGATTGATTCAAGAGAAATTCATTGCTACATTGATCCTAAGATAGTGGATAGATTACATTTGGAGAAAAGTAAACTTGGAAAAGAAAGTTTGGTTCAGTTAGCCACTGGAACCAAAAGAAGAATCCATGATATGGTCAGAAGTTGTTCCATAAGTCTTAATGGTCTGAATACTAGTACTAATATAAATATCATACCCTTGGGGTCTTATGATGTTTTGATTGGGATGGATTGGTTGGACAAGAATCATGCTATCCTAGATTGTCATAAAAAGATATTTACATGTCTTGATGGAAATCGAAAACAGAGCACTGTGAGAGGAGTTCCAAAACCCATCTCTATAAGGGAGATTTCAGCCTTATAGCTGAAAAAATGTTTTAGAAAAGGATGTCAGCTATATGCATCTCATGTGGAAGAGCCAAATAATATGAAGGGGCCAAGCCTTGAAGATTTCTCGGTACTACAGAAATTTGAGGATGGATTCCAAGAAATACCCAGATTGCCACCAAGAAGGGAGATATATTTCTCAATTTATTTAGTGCCAGGAGTTGCCCCGATGTCAAAAACACCTTACAGAATGAGCACACCAGAGTTAAAAGAATTACAAATGCAGTTGGAGGAATTGTTGAAGAAAGGGTACATACATCCAAGTGTTTCACCTTGGGGAGCACCAGTACTTTTTGTCAAAAGGAAGGATGGAACCTTGAGGCCATGTATTGACTTCCGATAGTTGAAAAAGTACACTATAAAGAACAAGTATCCATTACCCTGAATTGATGACCTCTTTGAACAACTAAGAGGAGAAAATATATTTTCAAAGATTGACCTGAGGGAGAGATACCATCAAGTAAGAATCAAGGAAGAAGGCATTCACAAGACAACCTTTAGGACCAGGTATGGGCATTATGAATTTGTAGTGGTGCCATTTGGACTGACCAATGCACCAGCTGTCTTCATGTGCTTAATGAATGGCATATTCAGAAATTATTTGGACAAGTTTGTCATAGTGTTCCTGGATGACATGCTTATCTATTCTATGTCTGAAGAGGAGCATGAACATCACTTAAGACAAGTATTGCAAGCAATGAGAGAACATCATTTGTATTCCAAGTTGACTAAGTGTCCTTTCTATCATAAGCATATCCATTACTTGGGACACATTATTTCAAAGAAGGGAATAGCAGTAGATCTAGAGAAGATAAAAACCATTAGAGGGTGGCCAACACCTAGAAATGTGTCAAATGTTAGATCTTTTATGGGATTAGCTGGCTACTACAGAAGGTTCATAGTAGGGTTCTCTAAGATTTCTCATCCCATCACTTCTTTGCAAAAGATGGGAACTAAATTTGAATGGACACTCAAGTGTGAAAATAATTTTAATATGTTGAAGGAATTACTACTAGTGCACCTATGTTAAAGATTGTTGACCCAAATGGAAGTTTTGTGGTATGTATAGACAGTTGTAAGGAAGGACTAGGGGGAGTCCTCATGAAAAATAGACATGTCATTGGATATGAGTCCATAAATCTTAAGGAACATGAGAGGAACTATGCCATGCATGACTTGGAACTTGTTGCCATTGTTCACGCCTTGAGGATGTGGAGGCATTATCTCATGGGGCAGAAATTCAAATTAAGAACATACCACATTAGCCTGAAGTATATTTTTGAACAACCGACCTTGAATGTCAGGCAAACAAGATGGATGGAATTTTTAAGTGAGTATGAATTTGATATCAAGCATATCAACGGAAAGGAGAATAAAGTTGTCGATGCACTTAGTAGGAGATTGCATCTCATGCATGCTATTGTTGTCAGTATGCATCAATCAGAATTGAAGAGCATAATTTCACATGGTCTTGTTACAGATCAACATTACCTACAGGTAAAGGAAAACTTACAGCAAGGAGATGTACAGCAGAAAATAAAGGAGTATGAGATAAAGGAAGATGGATTACTCATGCATAAAAATAGAATCTACATTCCTAGTTCTGGAGAACTGAGGAATGTGGTACTGAAGGAAATACATAATGTTCCTTATGCTAGACATCTCAGTTATCAAAAAACAATTACAGCGGTAAGGAGCCAGTTCTTTTGGCGGGGAATGAAGAAGTATGTTTTTTATTACATCGCTCGATGTATGGAATGTTAGAAGGTGAAGGTTGAGCATAGGCACCCAACAGGTTTGCTGCAGCCATTGCCAATTCCAGAGAAGAAATGGGAAGTGATCACCATGGATTTCATCACAGGATTACCCATAATAAGTAAGCAACATGATTCAATCATGGTGGTGGTTGAAAAATTAGCAAAGGCTGCTCATTTTGTGCCTGTGAAGACAACGCATACAACGACTAATATTGCATAAATTTTCATGAAGGAAATTGCTAGGTTGCATGGGATACATAGGAAAATTGTCTCGAACAGAGATACAAAGTTTACCTCCAACTTCTGGAGGGGATTTTTTAAAGGATTTGGCACAAATATAAACTCTATCACAACATATCATCCCCAGACAAATGGGCAAACAAAGAGAGTCAATCGAATAATTGAAGACATGCTAAGAATGTATGTGATGGATAAGCCATCTAAGTGGGAAGATTACTTACACATGGTTGATTTTTCATATAACAATGGGTATCAAGCTTCATTGAGAATGATCCCATTTGAAGTCTTGTATGGTGGGAAATGAAATACTCCAGTGAGTTGGGACAACCCAATAGATAGAGTGGAACTTGGGTCAGAATTGCTCAAGGACATGGAAGACCAGGTGGTCAAGATTAAGAAAAATTTAAAGATAGATCAGAATAGAAAGAAAGTTTATGCAGACAAGAACATGACAGCTATAGAAGTTTAAGTAGGGGAGCATGTACTTTTGAAAGTGAAGCCCATGAAAATCTCTTTGAAATTGGGTAGTTGTACAAAGATGGCATCTAGATTCTGTGGTCCATTTGAAATATTGGACAGAATAGGGCCAACTGTATACATGCTTGAATTACCTTCTTCCATGAATGTGCATAATGTATTTCATGTATATTTACTAAATAAATATGTACATGATCCTAACCATGTTATTGATTGGCATCTGATTCGGGTAGAGATGGGGGGAGACTTTCAGGTTCATCCAGCACGTGTATTGGACAGAAAGGTAAAAATTCTCTAGAATTGAGTTATAGAGATCGTACAAGTTCAGTGGACCTGCTACAGTCCTAAATATGCTACCTGAAAGCATGAAGATGCCATGCGGGCAGAGTACCTACAGTTTTTGAATAAATTGAGATTTTGATCTCTATTTTGTATATGCACTGAGGATAGTGCCAAAATAAGGGGGAGGGGATATAACACCCTAGGTTTTCAACCCCCAATTTTAATAATGTGTTGTTACAATGCTGAGAGGCCTGAGTGCCCAAAAAATTATTTGAAGGGCCAATATGCCCAAGAAATGTAATTCTTTGATCATTATTAATAATAAACACATCATTGGCTGCTAGATGGACAAGGACTAGAGTTATAGGGGGCTATGATTTGACAAGAGAGGGGGGTTGAGAGGCTAAATGTTTATTCCTATGTCAACTATCTTTTTGCCTAAAGGGAGGAATCAGTTACGTGAGCTTCTTGGGGAGGCCAAGAGGTTCTTGATTTCCCCACGAAAATACTTAAACCCACCCCCAGTCCAATTGTGGGGTTGGTCATTGTCATGTATGCTCTGTCGCCTTGTGTTACCTCATTCTTACCCTCACGCACTCCCATGCACTTACCTACCTCATCCATCCATCCTCACCTGCGTATTGGTCTCAGGAAGGGAGGTCGAACTGCGAAAGAATTAGCCACAGGATAGTTGTATGTAGTGGCCGCTAGTGTGTTCCAATCATGCCTTGAGGCCTGTATGTCTGAGATGCAATGGTATGTGTCCAACATGGCTCACAGTTGTGAGTCCTAAGAGTTCCAGCATTGAGATTTTGGACCAGTTGCGTTGGAGACCCAAATAAGGAGAAGGATTGCCTGAGGGACTGCATGGTAGAGAAAGGTGGAGGTTCATTCTCTCAGGTGGTGCAAGATAGGTAGAAGAGAGTTGGGTACTTGGATTGCTATGAGTGTTGGGAAGCCTGTGAGAGCTTGAGAGTTGACTGGTTTGGGAAGCCAAGTTCACTCTGGAACCATCCTTATGGATTCATAGCCCTGGCTCGGGGGTGATGCTACTGTTGATATTTGGAGTAGTAGTTTCTATGGTTGGGTGGAACGTCCTTGGTCTGTAGCTATTTGGTGTCATCTTTAATACATATAAGTTCTCTCCATTGTGATATTATTATCTGTGTATGAATGTTTTTCCACTATATATTTAATTATCGTTAATTAAATCTTTAGAAAATGCATGCTTGTTGGATATTACTGTGCATGTCATTAATTCTCTTATCTTATGCATCTTTAATAAATAAATAAGGTACTGGTATGAGAAATAAGTCCAAGGGTGGGCTTGAAGGTAGCATACCCTGGCTTCTGGCTGGCGGGGTATGTTACAATTACCCAAAGAAATTTGGGTAATCAAGTAATTGATATGTCACTTATGAAACATAAATACAATTCAAAATCAGACCCATTATGACAGTTTATGAACCAATATGCATGGAGGGAAATAATTCCAACCAATCTAATTGATTATAACAAATTCAAAATATCTGAATTACCTCAAAATATTGAGGTATTTTCCTTGTAATCGAAATGTCATATGGATCTTAATAAGCTGGAATAATAGACTATGACATGAACAAGATGAAAACATCAAATCATGTATTGATAAACATATCAAAGCTAATTTAATCAACACACATTTGATCTTAGAAGAATATGAAAATTAGATAACCAATAGAATAATCATACCAAAACATTTTACTGATAGGACGAAAGCCATTGAGTAAAATGTATATTTGTATCCTTCTTCAAAAGAAAATTTAGTCCATTGTCCCAGAATTCCAATCGTCCTTTTCTTTAGAGAAAAAATGAATATTTAAAGAGAACAATGATCAACTCTCATATCCACATGATAGAGGTCAATGTTTCAAAAATAGAGAGATTATGATCTCAAATCTAAAACTAAGTTTATAATAACAAAAATTATAACAACTTGGACCAATTTTGTTAAAATTACAAAATATATTACCAACTGTTTTAAAATATATCTAAATACTAATAAAAGAGAAAAAAATCTCAGCCAGGTAGCGTACTCAACATCCTTGAATTTATTTTAAAACCTGAAATATAAATTAAGATTTTATTAGAAATCAAATCACACTAAGATAAGACTGGCTACAAAATCTTTGATTATGTAGCTAGTCTAAAAACATCACAGAATCAAAATAAAATCAAAACAAAATTTAGACGTTGACTTTGCATTACCAGGGGTCATCCATTGGAAATCGAAGATGTATATAAATTTGCCTCTATGATAATACTAACATTAATGGATTCTTCTTCGTTTTTTTAAGTTGTTTCGAGAGATATTTGATTTCTTAAAAACCTGAGGAAAACTTTGTTCTATTTCACTCTTTAACTATCGATTTTCCCTCTTTAGCTCTATGTTTTTCCTCTATATTTGATCTACACACATCTGAAGATAGGGAACAACTGAGTAGTACCTATCAACCCATAATTGGCAGTTATGATAGCTCTCGGAGTTTAGATTTGATTTAGGATGTTAGTAATTCTTCTCCAAGGGATTTTTTGTAGTGCCATTGTCCCTTAGTGTAACCCCAATGCCTGAAAATCCTTCATAATCGCGAAGAAAAGGAGGTAGGTTATTAACAAATCCATATGGGCCTTGATCCTTTGCTTCATATTTTCCACTAATTTTTCCATAAGAGGAATCATGATCTTCTATAGTTATAGGTTTCATAGGAGCTGCATGATTCTTAGACTTGTTTCTTAGCATCTTGGACAACTTTCAACCTACCCTTTTGTTGTTGAAATCAAAACCCAACATTTCCATGGGATTTCTTACCATGTTTTTGGGTTGGTGGTCGGCCTTTAAACAAATAGACTTTATTTGCATACCCTATCTAAAACAATCCAAAGGTTTCTCTTTCAATCAATTAAGAATCGTTTCTAGAGATTAAGCCTGTGCTACCTTTTTAGGAGGAATAGGTTTAAGTCGAGCCTCTAATTCGAAACCTTCAAAAATATCTTGAGGAGGATTTAACTCCTCTGCAACCCTGGGTATTTGAGAATTAGTCAGAGCCTATGAGAAATGGTGGAAGATTTCATAGAAAAATATAATGAACCTTTACCTTTAACTGCCACAGAATTTATGAGAAAATGCTCTTTAGAAAATGGGACATATCTCTGAAATTGTTTTGTTTTATTAGGAAACAACCAATGTGGACAGTAAATGACCCCATTTTGGAGATGGGTTTTTAATGGTTTGGTCTAACTCTTAACCGTTTTCTTATAATTCATCCTACAAAATAATCTCTCAGTTCCAGCACAGGGTTGAACTTTGTTATACTATTGTGGGTAAGTAAAACCTCCAGGGATTCTTAGCTCTTCCTTCACCTTTACTATAGGAGCCACGATATTTGTAGCTACCTTAATGTATAAAGTGAAGGGAGAATTGACTAACTTTGTGGGAGAGAATACATATGAGATGAAACACAATAGAATCATTAAAACCAGATAAGAACAAGTCGACATACCTTATCCCAACAATAGTGGCTAAGAACTCGTAGAACATAGGACAATACAAACTAGTAAACCACCTAAAACCTTAATGATACCCAAGATCAATTGCATGACAGAGGATAGATGGATTCAGGGTGGGATGACCCATGTTTTCCTTATAATTTTCCATGAACCACTACCTCTAAATCATGGGTGCGAACAATCGTAGTAATGATCAAAGGGTTTTGGTTATAATTAGTTTGGATCAGAAGGATAAAATGGAATTATTGAGAACAGAGTAAACACGATGCATAACCCATAACATAAGATAACGTTATCATAAACCAATAATTAGGAATTACCCTTTAAACATGGTCTATAATAGTTGGATTTATTAAGGTTTAAGCATAGGGTGAAAACGAAATTTGGCTTATTCTTTGTTATGACAATAGTTTTGACATGATAAACCTTGTATTTATAATAATAAAAGGAGTTAAAAGGTTAAGCTTTCCCTTATCAAACAATATTATAGTTAGGAAACTTGCAATATTAACATAAGTTGTGAATCTAAGTTAGATCCACTATAGAAAATAATGGAAGTCATTGTAATATTGCAGTATCATTTTCGGATGAAGTTAGGAATAGAAGAATCTAATTAAAAACAAATCCATTGGAGAACCATAATTGCGAAAGACATCATGTAAAATCCATCAAAACAATTTACGAAAAGAATCCTTAATTTCATGTTTATCGGTAATGAAATTAAGAACAATATAATAACACAACATAAAGCAAGTGGAATGACAAATGTTTATACAAACCAAGAAAAATTCACAAAGAGTCTATCAATCCGATGAATAGAACATACTAGGAATCATACCAAATTTATAGATAATATTGCATTTCGGAGTAAAATAGCAGGGTGCTAGTTGGGGTAGCCAACAAGTACCAAACCTCACTTTCATTATTCTTCTACATTATGGCCAATCTTCCACTCCTTCTTTGTGTACAACCCACCATCTAGTTGGAGTCGCTTTTAGGACAACATCTAGTGCCAACAACCTTTGTTGTTCAAGTACCTGTAATTAAAATGCATTTACAAACAAAATTATATCATTCAATCCATCATAACTGGGTGGATCACATTACCCTATTACAATCCAGCACAAGGATCGGGTTATACATGCACATCATATTGTTGGTACATCATGCATCCTCTGTTGTCAATGCTACAGACCTTCTTCTGAGTTTGATGCACACAAATTGATACTTCTCCAAATTAGTGCACCATCTATAGTGGGGTTTACATAATCGTTCATTTTTGCATTCAAGTTATACAAATTGTCAATGTCATTTCCCCTTGCTCACTCTATGTATCTCTTTCCTTCCGTTGGGTCCAATGGTGCAATCACTTTCAAATCTCTGACTTCAAATATCATTTCTCTCTACTTTAGATTAATGATCGCCTTATTATCAAATTCTCGTTCAATTCCCACCAATGTTGGATATGGTTGAATATCATCCATGATCTCAATAACTTCAAAGTTTGTTGATCCATGATCTCAATAACTTCAAAGTTTGTTGTGTTGCATACCCCATCAATTTTCACAAGTACTCTTGTCAATCAACCAATCGATACTATCTTGTGCTAATTTGCGAGCCTTAACTAAAAAAGAGACCAGATCAACTTGGGTTTGCCCATCATCTCCTAGTTCCTCTTAGGTAACACATTCACATCAGACCCTAAGTCTATGATAACATTATCCACATCATATATTTCCCTAATATTCACACTTAATTTGAATCCCCCATTGGTCCTCTTTCTACGCAGTCCCTGATTCACCACCCTTTGTTTGATGGGAGTTTCCCTTCCTTGCATGCAGTGATCAATCATATCATATAGTTTATTAAATTCAATTTCTTCTTTCATTAGATCTATACAACTTCATAGGAATTATTTTAGAGTGCTTACCTTCCCATTTGGATTCTCTATCCCAACACAATCATTGACCTACGACACATATGATCTCGGTGCTCCCCAATCCTATCCAAGTACCTCTTTTGTTGCCCTCTGGTATATCTCATTTTCCTGTTGAGGGTCAAATGTTTGAATAGGCCCTAAGAACTTCCTTACTCATTTATCATCCTTCTTTCCTCCATCTGTTGCATCAAACCATGTTCTAGATCCTCCACACATAAAAACTCATATTCTTGACCCTTTGTTGCATTTCTCTGCTGATATCTTATGTACATTCTGGTTTGGATTCTAGTTTTGATTCCCTCTTGCCTGCCATTTCACAACTAGTTTAGGATAATCTTCCACCACATGGTCCAGTTCTCTACAGTATGTGTATGTTGTACACGGATTTGGGAAGTCGCAAGATAAGTGTCCTAGTTGATTATAGTTGTAACATATTATTGGTCGTCTTCCTCCTCTACCAAAATTTCCTCTGCCTCGACCTTTGCCAAAATTTCCTCTATTTCCTAGATTACATCCTATCTGATTATTATTGTTGGAAGATTGGCTGTTGTCATTGATGTCAACCCTAGTCATGGTTTTGGACTGCAAGATTGGTGAAGGTATTTGGACATGAAGGAAAATGCACATGTAGATACAAGACCCATGGATGGATAGTATACATCATGTTGTTTCCGGTGGTATGTGTCACATCACATGGATCCTCATGGTTGAGGAGAAATGAACTTTTGAAGATGGCAAAGTGAATTGAAGAAGGAGTACATGTAGGCCTTGAAGATAATTAAAGAAAAAAATTACAAAATAAGAAATTGTCAGGTCAGCCCTAATGTTAAAAGGAAGTGACATAAATGGTATAAATAAATATCATTATACATTCATTTGATACACAAGTCGAATTTCAGAGGAAATCAAAAGTAAAGAAGGTCGGATTTCAAGGGAGGATGAAGTGTTTTGGTGATGTGTTCTAAGGTATGTTATTTTCAGGTCATCTTACCATTTTTTCTATAAAAACAATTTCTAGAACGATTCAGATGGTGAAATTGCTATGGTATTGAGAATACATATCAAGGTACCTATGGTAAAAAGTTCATCTCTTGATTCGCTATAATTATGGAGATACACTCTGTGAAAGATAGGGTTTTTGACCAGTCCTGAAGCTAGTCAATAAACAGGTGTTCCGGGTAAAACAATCATAACTTCTTCATAGAGAATCCAAACGAAGTGGGACTAATTTAATTGGAAAGAGTATGGATTGTAGTTTCTTGTGTGTGAGTTTCAGAATTTGATGTTAAATATTGAGCACAATAATTCTATGAAAGTTCGGTCTCCTAAATAAACTAGAATTGAACAAAGTCTAACATTCTCTCTATAACTTGTTTTTGGGTGGAAGGAAGGGGCAAGGATGGAGAGTTAAATCCTCTCTTGATATTGGATTAATATATATTTCTCTTGGATTTTTATCCCTCCCTTTACATTTGGAAGTTGTAGCTACCTTTGGAAGTCATTACCTCCCTTGAACAATAACTATTGATTATTTCTCACATATTGTGCATGGTGTATTGTGGTGTATTGGTGTAACTCTTATACTATTGTTCATTTCTCATTGGATATATTTGAATGGTTTAAGTATAAGTTGAAAAATGTTTTAAATTGTACTTGATACTGATTCACCCCACTCTCAGTATCAACAATTGGTATTAGAGTAGGTTGCCTTCATAACAGTTTAACCACTGGGAGGAAAATCCTGAGCAGAGATGGATGACCATGAGTACATTTCAAATGGGATTCAAAAATTTGATGGAATAAATTATGCATACTGGATTGATAGAGTGAAAACTTACCTAACGACTTTGGGAGTAGACATTTGGTACTCAATTGTAAATGGCTATGTAATCCCAAATAAGGCTCCAACCGATCCAAATGAGAAGAATCTTATGAGTTTTAATTCAAAAGACAGACATGTTATTCTAGCAGCATTGGCACCAAGCATTGCTAGAAAATTGATGGGCTGCATCACTGCTAAAGAGGTATGGGACAAACTCAAGAGTATCTACGAAGGTGATCCAAAAGTTAAGCAGGTCAAGCTTCAATGACATAGAGCAGAATTTGAAAATTTGAAGATGAATGAAAAGGAAGATATTGCAACCTATCTTCTTAGAGTTGATGAAGTTGTTAATGCTATCAGAGGATTA
>JASDQU010503411.1:28066-38649 GCA_032191745.1 Picea mariana | reverse complement strand
CCTCGAGCTATGACTCAACCCTCTATTGAATCAAGAGTCTACGGATGTGTGGTAGGATTCTGACAATAAACCATTCTTGATGTTGTTGATCATGGATCTAGAATTTTAGTATACCCATCAGATCCTTAAAACGTTGATCAAAATCCTAGATTGATTTAGTATACACCTGCTTAATCTCCTTTAGCTTTGTGATGTACTATGGATCAAACTTTGGCTTCTTGAACTCTTTTAACAATGCTTGCCTTATCTCAGCCAAAGTCCAGGATTGTTCTGTAGGTGTGGTACTCTACAACTTCATGTACCAAACTAATGCACAACCTCTAAATTTTGTTTCCAACTATGCAATCTTCACAGCCTCATCCTAAACATTCTTTTCAGCCCAAATTGTCTCGAATACAAGTAGATGTTGTTCTGGGTCCTCTGACCCAACTCCCTAGAACTCCGGTATTTTGAGGGTATTTTCCACCCCTCCCATGTTTCTTTGTGTATTCCATCATCTTGGTGATGTTGGTTGACTTTGACTCCCACTTCTTTGATTGTTACTACTTTGTCCTCCCTTACTAACTGTGAGTGCTTTTGATAAGTCTTCAATTGTTATCTTTGATTGTGATGACGCACATGGGGTCATGGATTCAACACATGATCCCATTTGAGTAGGACTTAACGTCTCTTCTATTATAGTACTAGAATGGAACTCCTCTTCCTCTCTTCTTATGTGTGGTATCTCCACGATTTGGACTATTTCACAAGGTTTTCTCCCCTCTAGCTCATTACATGGCTCTCCTTTCTCAGTCCTAGTCTTTTTCCTCTTGTACCTCCTTCCTCCACACAATACTCCAAAATCATCTTCTTCCTCTAGTGTACCATCTTCAGTCCTCTACATTCTCAGTCCCTCCCTTCCTTCTTCATTTCTTCCTTTGTTCTCTCATGTCCTCAAACTATCCTCTTTCCATCCCTCGATTCCCCTATGTGTGTGATCCCCTTAATAGTCAGATTCCATGTTCATCATGTACTTGTCACACAACAACATCTTTATCAATGTACCCAATGATTTCATGAACCTTTGAAAAAGTCCCTTTCTGCAACATTGTATGATTGGGTACAATCTAGTGAAAATTATGTAATATATCCTCCTAGTATGTTATCCAAAGAGAAATAAACCATGGGAGTAGTTGGATTACTTACAGAATTCAACTCTCTTACCAACTAAGGATTCCAATTCCTTGGCACTGCAGTTCGGTACCTTCTAGTATTCTCCACTAATATTTCTAGCCACTCAGTTAGAATAATAAAAAATTCACCAAATAAAATTTCATACAGCTCTGTATAAACATACCTTTGCATCCAATGCTTGTCACTCATCCGAGGGTTTATTTTCTCTTTCTGAGAAAAATATCATTCATTCCTTTCCAACCATTCTAAGATATATTTCTTAGTTGACCTCCAAAACATTCCCTCAATCACAGATTTTGTATCCTGACAACAGAACCATTCGTTGGAATGTGTGTGGTTGTAATACCCTAGGTTTGAGTTATCTTGACCAACAAAACATGTAAGACATCAACCTTTTCAGCATCACCTACATGAGATTGAAGTCTCACTCGATGTATCTATTGGTGCTACAGGAACTAAATTTCTAAAGTAGTGAGGGAATGGAAGGTGATCATTCTATCCATTCCTACTTATCGGTTCTATGCATGTTATTCTATATTTTCTCTTCTTAGGTTACTTAGAGAATTGAGTTATGTATTACCATTATACTTCATACTACAACAAAAACCAAGTATTGTAAGAATCATAACCATTGTGCAATGATCACATAGAGAATAATTCTAGTCTAACATGCATCAAGAAAGTATCCATGATTAATCACATAAAAAACAAGCAAACACAGTAGTTAATGTAGTTCACCCAACTTTGGGCTACGTCTACAATGGTTGGCTTCTTTATTATTCTTTATGCAATTGTCTTAGGCTTGTGCACTGCACTTACAAAGGTACATCCTAGTATATTTTCCTTCTCCTAGCCTAGTCATTGTGCAATGCAATCCTCTCTCTCTCTCTTTTCATCATCTCTTTAACATTTAGACATAAATTGTTTCCTTCTCAAACTATTTTATCACTCTCCTTACTGACTAGAATATAGAAACCCTATTCTCCCAACCCACTACATATTTATACATAAATTCTAGGGATTAAAGCCCTACTTTTCCCATCCCAAAACCCTATTACAATTCATTGTAACTCAAGTTAACTTGTTGTTTGAGCTGATTTTCCTGCTTTGACACTTGCATGCTTCTTTTTCACTATGACTGACGTTCTTCCTTGTTTTTCACCTCCTTCTATGTTTAGCACGTCAAGCTATCATCCTTCATTTTCGCTCGCTTTCTTCTCTTTATTTCTTCTCTGCTTTATTCCTTTGCTTTATTCTCTTCTTTATTCCTTTGTTGTATTCCTCTACTTTGTCATTCTTACTGTGCACTATTCTCTTGAATGTGCCTCAACTGCACATTGTTCTCCTAATCCTTCCTTGTATTCCTTATTCTTCTTCTTCTTCTGTGCACATCTTCTATACTTAGGATTTTTCTCAAACTTGCATCCAAAACTGTCTGTCCAACAATGTCTAGACCCATCGTAGCCCACGTGCCATGACACGGGTGGTTCCACGTGTCAGGTAAAGATTGTGCCACATGTCATGAAGCTTTATCCCCTTCAAGGAATATTTTCTTGGGAACGTGTGTGCCATGTATCATACTAGGTGGAAGATACACATGGAAATAGATGCCTAGGTGGTGGGTACATGGGGGTCTCATATTTCAAGTGGCGATGGTGCCACGGGAGATGGATTTGACTGCTTATAATTTGACTCTGGGTAGTTCAAAGTACAACTCTAAAACTTTCAGAGTGCCACTCTGAAGATTTCAAGTAAGACTCTAAAGATATTATCTCGATCGTCAATTGGATAAAGGTGAGACTTAATCTTAGCCGTAGGTTTCCGTGGATACCAATTGATTCCATGATACAAGATAGAGAAGGTGGGATTTAACCATCATGCTAATAGAGACTTTGAAATAATTATAGTTGTAGATTACTCAACTCCGAGAGTAATTAGATCTACTGGAGTGAGAAGTTGATTTGGAGGGCTTGATGGGCTAGGTGGCACACACCACATCAATGCCACATTAGATTGCATGAGTGACAAAGAGCCACATGGATTGTCACATGGAAATGAGGTGGAACTTGGCAAATAAAAACCTCAGAACTTTGAAAGACCATAAATTTTGATCTAGAGATCAGTTTTGAGCGAAATTATATTCATTGGAAATATTTTGATGAGGAAAAGATGATAGTGTTGTCAAAGAGAGATTTTTAGATGGTTAAGGGAAGAAAATTTTTAATACCCCATTCCCTTGAAAGTGCTTTAACGGGGTCAGGTGTGTTACAGAGTGGTATTAGAGTAGGGTTCAAACTCTAGGATTGAATGGGACACCAAGACTGCCTAAGACTGTTTAAAAATAATTTTATGTTGTCTGGAATGCATGTTTTTAAAATACTAAAATAATTATCATTGTTATTTCAACACATAGGACGAATTGAGAAATCACAAAGGTGAATGGTGCAACTCAATATGGAAGACAAATCGCACCTCAGAGATCAAGAGTTTGATGGTTGTACGGAAAGAGAAACCCCTCCATATTTGATGGCCACTATGAGAATTCCTAAGGCAGATAATGAGATACTTATAAGATTCCATGTCGAATAGGAAGAGTTGAATGCAGTTATACTGTAGAGCCTATTCGAAATTCAAAAAAAAATGTAGCAAGGCCCTAACAATGCATAATTACAACAGTCAGAGAGGTTGAAAACCCCTTGGGATGCTCAAAATCATGGATTGGCTCACAATGATGCAGTAAGAAGTTATTCCATAAGGAAGCATCAATATGCCAATAAAGGT
The DNA here is from genome assembly GCA_032191745.1 of Picea mariana. Lineage (NCBI taxonomy): Eukaryota > Viridiplantae > Streptophyta > Pinopsida > Pinales > Pinaceae > Picea > Picea mariana. The sequence goes on along the minus strand of JASDQU010503411.1, from coordinate 34,695 downwards.
GAATTGAGTGGAGGCATTTCCACGAAGTCCTCTAGCCAGAAGACTATTTCAGCAAGGCAGTCTAGTAGCAGCACAGAATCCAGCATTTCTAAGAAGAGAAAGATAAATAATTCTCAAAGTTTTCAGACCAAATAATTCAAGAAGGCTAAACCACCTACCTTTGATGGAGAGATAAAGAAAGGAGAAGAAGTTGAAGCATGGCTATTTGGTTTGAAAAATTACTTTCAAGTACACAATTATTCTGACAATACCAAGGCAAGGATTCTAGTGTTTAACCTAAATGAAGGGGCTTCCATTTGGTGGGAAGACCTAAAGGAAATAAAATTGACATGGAAACAGTTTGAGAAATAATTTTGTAAAGCTTACCTATCTGAAAAATATTATAATGACAAGATAAAGGAGTTCCATGAGCTTAAGTTGGAGCAACTTAACTTGGATGCATATGCAAAAGAATTTATGGAGTTGTTGAGGCATGTTCCCTACCTTAAGGATGAGAATGATAGAATCCATGATTTTCTCAATGTTTTACCATAGTCCTACCAATATTGAATTGAGTTTGACAAACCCAAGATGTTGGAGGACACCTTTCAGAAGGATAAATGTCGTTATGATCAATCTAATCATAAGAATGATTCCTCCAAAGATTGGAAAAGAAAGGACAAGGGTGGATTCCCGAATAAAGGGTTCAAGTCTTTCCCCCACAAAAATTTTGGGAAGGATGCACAATTGGGTCAACCAAGCAGGAGTGTGCATTGGTAAAAATTTCCATCTCAAAGTAGGAATAAACCAACAGAGTAGGAAAGGGAAAGAATAGAGGATCCCAATAAAAGACCTTTGCAATGTTGGGGATGTGGAGAGCCACATTTGTTGATGGGTTGTTCCCACTGGCAGCGTGAAAATAAAAGAGTGTATACCATGCAACACACAACTACAATCAATGATGTAGCCAAGAGCATGCCAAGAATCTATGTAGCAGTAGAATATCAACAAGAAGACCACCAAGATTTTGTGGTGGAACTGGAAGGTATTGTTACTAAATGACTAGTCTTTGTTTTAATTGACCCAAGATCTAATATTATTTATATCTCATCTCGATTGGTTGAGGCATGTTCATTATAGAGAAAGAAGCACACCAAAGTGTCATTAGTTCAGCTAGCCACTGGGACAAAGAGGAAGGTGGCAAAGATAGTTAAAGATTTCCCAATTGGGATGGATGGATTTTTTACCCAAGAAATTCTGAATATCCTACACCTTGGTTCTTATGATTTGATTTTGGGCATGGATTGGTTAGTTTCCCATAAGGAAAAATTAAATTGTTATGAGAAATTTTAGAATGTGAAGATGAGAAGGGAAATACAAGAATTTTGCAAGGCATTCAGCAGCCAGTATCTGTGAGGAAAATATCAGCATCACAGCTTAAGAAGTTTAGCAGAAAGGGGTGTCCATTGTATTCCATACAAGAATTAAAATCAATAGAAGGAAAAGATCTTAAGGCTGAAGATCACCCAATGTTATGGGAGTTTAGAGATGTGTTTCCTGAGGAGGTGCTTGGATTACCTCGGAAAAGAGATCCTTATTTTTCAATAGATCTCATGCATGGAGCAGTGCCAACATCGAGAGTGCCTTACAGTATGAGTACACCATAGTTGGTGGAACTGAAAATGCAGTTGAAAGAAATGTTGGAAAAGGGTTACATCAGGTTGAGTGTGTCTCCATGGGGAACACTAACCCTATTTGTAAAAAATAAAGATGGTACATTGATATTATGCATCGATTATAGGCAGTTGAACAAGATAGCCATTAAGAATAAATACCATTTTCCTAGATAGACGATATCTTTGATCAGCTCATAGGGGCTACAATTTTCTCTAAGATAGATTTGAGGTCGAGATATCACTGAGTCAGGATTAAAGATGAGAACATCCACAAGACAACCTTTAGGACAAGGTATGGGAACTATGAGTTTTTTGTGGTGCCATTTGGTCTTAGAAGTGCACCATCTACATTCATGTGTTTGATGAATAGTGTGCTCAAAAAGTATTTAGACAAGTTCATCTTAGTATTTTTGGATGACATTTTGGTGTATTCCAAGAACTGAGAGGAGCATGAAGAACACCTCAAAATGGTGCTACAGGTGTGAAGAGAACACCATCCATGCACCAAGTTCAGCAAGTGTGATTTATTTCAAAAGGAAATCCATTATCTAGGCCATGTAATCTCAACTGAAGGAGTGGAAATAGACCCTACAAAGATCAAGGAAATCTTGGATTGACCCACCCCTAGAAATGTGACAAAAGTGAGATCATTCATGGGATTGGTTGGATATTACAGAAGGTTTAGCAAGGGATTCTCCAAGATCGGTAACCTTATTACTTCATTATAAAGGAAAAGGAATAATTTTGCGTGGTCACAAGAGTGTGAAGATAGCTTCTAGCAACTGAAGTAGCTATTGACTAATGCCCCTATGTTGAAGATTGCAGACCCAGAAAAAGACATCTTGGTTTGCACAGATCCTTGCAAAGAGGACTCAGTGGAGTTGTCATACAAGATGGACAAGTGATTTTTTATGAATCACATAAGTTGAACAAACATGAGCAGAAGTATGTCACCCATGACCTAGAACTTGAAACAATTTTGCATGCGTTGAATATGTGGAGATATTACCTACTCGGGAGGATATTTATCCTCATGACCAACCATTGTGGTCTGAAGTATTTATTTGACCAGCCGAAGTTGAATTCTACATAGGCCAGGTGGATGGCATTGATCAATTAGTTTGACTTCGAAATCAAACACATAAAAGGAAAATAGAACAAATTATCTGAAGCGTCAAACAATACACTTAGCAGTAGCAAGTGTAGGAGAGTCTGACATTTAGTAGAGGGTTAAGACTCTCTTTTAAGAAGATGATTTCTTCAATCAAGTTAAGGACAGGTTGCAACAAGAACCTAGGGAAAAGAGGTATGAAGGATATCAGCTAAGGGTTGATAATCTACTGCTATACAATAACAGACTATATGTGCCTAGTTCAGTGGATTTGAGGCACTTGATTATGGATGAATTCCATAGGAGACCATATGTAGGTCACCCTAGTTACCAAAAAATGGTAACAACAGTTAGACAGTTGTATTATTGGCATGGGATGAAGCAGCACATTTCTCATTACATTGTGAAGTTCTTGGAGTGCCAACAAGTAAAAGTCGAGCATTGACACCATGTTGGACTATTGCATCCTATACATATACCATAAAGGAAATGTGAAGTGATTTCCATGGATTTTATCATAGGTTTACCAAAGACAATAAAACAACATGATGCAATCATGGTTGTAGTAGATCAATTGAGAAGGGAATCTCATTTCATTCCCATAAAATACACTTATATATTCATAGACGTTTCCAATGTTTTTATGAAATAAATACTTAGATTGCATGGTTTGCCTAAAACCATTAGTTCAAACAGAGACACTAAGTTCACCTCGAATTTATGAAAAATCCTATTTTTTGGTTTAGAAATGCAATTAGCATTTAGCACATCCTACCATCGTCAAACATATGGTCAGATCGAAAGGGTGCACAAAGTGTTAGAAGACATGTTACAGATGCATGTTATGCATCAGCCCAAGCATTGGCAAGAATATATGCCTTTGGTAGAGTTCGCGTACAACAATGCTTATCAAGAATTAGTAAAGATGAGCCCATTCAAGGTTTTGTATGGCAGAAAGTGTTTAGCTTCTATTAGTTAGGATAGTCAAGTGGAAAAAATCACACTTGGACCTAAATTGATGAAAGAAATGGAACATGCCATAGTTAAGATAAGGCAGAACCTGAAGATTTCCCAAGATAGACAAGAAAGCTATGTTGATAGAAAAAGAACCCTCAAAGAATTCAAAGTAGGAGACCACGTGTATCTCCGGGTGAAACCCAAGAGAAGCTCCCTAAAAATTGGGATGTGTGCTAAGTTGGCTCCCCGATATTGTCGGCCTTTTGAAATCCTAGAGAGAATAGGACCAATAACATACAGACTTGATTTACCACCTACTATTAGAGCACATAATGTATTCAATGTGTCTTAAAGAAATATGTACATGATTCTAATCATGTCATTGATTGGATTGTAATACAGGTGGAACCAGAGGGAGAGTTCTAACCAGAACCTTAATGCATCTTGGATAGGAAAGAAACAATGCTTCAGAATCGAGCCATCGTGTAGGTCAAGGTGAAATGGAAGAAATTTGCAGTGGATAAAGCTACATGTGAGCTGGAAGATGTCATGAAAATAGCATAGCCATTTTTGTTTAATGTAAAATTGTATGTACATGGTTTTTTAAACACTGAGGACGATGTTTCTTTAAGGGGGAGGGGAATGTAACACCTCATTTCCCCCCAAGACTGTAATCATGCAAAAAATTCATATATTAATGTGATGAGGCATGTAATTATGGTTTTGTTTAATATAAACACCAAACCATTGAATGAGAGGGAATAACCTTGACACTACTGGCCATGATACACCAAAGGAAATTGATGAGGCAGGGACTAATTGAACAGTTGAGTGAAGTGGAGATGAGATGTACTAGTGAAGAAAATAGGAATATTACATAGCAAGCTAATGTATGATTGAAAACATACAACTATCAGCATACCAAACATATATGAAAACCACGTGACCATTAAAAGAAGTCATAGAGGTGGTTGGGTCAATTAATGAATGTTGGAAATTGACCCATGCAAAGAGAAAGGATGATTGAACAACTGATAGGGGGATACCACATAACCGCCCCTTCATAATAGGAATGGAAAACTAGAGGTTACGTCTGCAGGAAGTCACAGAGATCCCAAGGAGATAGAGAAGAAGACCAAAGGAGGAAAACATGAACACATGGGAGAGACACGTAAGAGAGGAAGTGCAGAAGACCCAGAGAAGAGAAAAAAGAGAACCGAGTGTAGAGGTTCAAAGGTGTTGGTTGGGGAAGACGAAGGAAAAAGAATATCTTTCCAAAGAAAAAAAGGAAATTTGTCTGATTTTTTGATGATCACCATGAACAAAGAAGACCTGGATCCTGAATTGGAGCATTAGTGCTTACTGGAAAAAAACCATCCCTCATAAGGGGAGGTCATTGAGGGACTATTGAGCAGAGAAGGGACTCCCTTGTGCAGAGGAAATCAAGTTGATAAACCACCTAATAAACATGTGGAGGCCCGAAGATCAATGGGAGGTGGAAACTTATGTTGTGTCAGAGGAGGAAAGAGAGTAACCTTTCTCATCTCAAACTCAGAACCCTGCTGAGTAAGTTTCCTTTGTGGTATCATGGCTTGGAATGGGGGTGGTTTGTTGTATGAAGTTTCTCTACGGAAAGGCCTAAGTTTGGGAGGAAAGGCATCCTCTCTCATTTGTTTGTATTTGGAAATTTCCTTACAAGATAAGTGTTTATATTTACTAGAACCACTTATGGCTGATATATTTGTATGCATGTGTAAATGTTTGAATCTAAAAGGAAACTAAGTTGTTTATAATCCATAGTTTTAATGCATGAAAGTCAGGACATGTTATAATGTTTGTCATTGAGCATATGATCGTGAAAATGAATAAGTATGGAATTTGTACTTTGTCATTTCGCATTCTTGTATGGAGAGCCTGCAAATTATGAAAGATTTCCCTTTTAAGTTTTAATAAATTGTAATGGACTTAGAGAGGTTTCAAACCCTTGAAAATTAGGAATGAAGTCCTGAAGAACTCAAGAAATGGCTAAGTCTCCGAAGAGTTGGTTATATCATCACAAAATCATGTATTAACCTAGGAGAAATCGTAATCGTCAATCAGGTTAGATGATAGAGATATTTGAACTGTTGGACACGGTGGAATATTCAGAGTGGAACTTTCGAAGGGAACCCTCGAGCGTCGTAGTGAAATATTTGAAGGAGAGACTCCTATGTTGAGTATGAACCATAGATCTAGAAGTGGGAAAGTTTAACCTTAGCCATTTATCATTAGGGGGGTCCCACTTAGTCGGTTACGGGGGAAGAGCGAGACAACACTGACCAAGAGCGCCAGCATGAAGACATGTTTCAATAGTCGATTGGTAAACAAGATGAGTTTGGGTCTAGCTGGATTGGAGTTGACCATTTTCAGAGTTGAATCTAAAGGGTTTAGAGTATGAATTTGATGGAGGGAAGCTCTGGACCATTGATCGACAACGGAACAGTGATTTGTTCATAGTCGTCGATTTGTCGTAGAGGCCTAACAATATTCTTGGTGAGTGGTGATGAGGGAAATGACATCATCCCAACCAACTTGCTTGGGACATGTATCAACATCTATAAGATCAAAATAAATACCCCATGATAATGTGTAGACCCACCCTAGCCCACGTGCCATGATGTGGGTGGTGGCACATGTCAAGTAAATATCGTGCCATGTGTCACAAAGTTTTGGCCCCTTCGAGGTAAAGTTTCTTGGGAACGTGTCTACCACATGTCATACCAAGTGGCAGATAAACGTGGCAATAGATGCCTAGGTGGTGGGTACATAGGGGTCTCGGATGTCAAGTGGCGATGGTGCCACATGAGATGGAGTTGACTGCTTCAGAGTTGACTCTAGAGAGTTTGGAGTACAACTCTAAAAGGTTC
>JASDQU010503411.1:4891-16715 GCA_032191745.1 Picea mariana | reverse complement strand
TGTTTAATTTCCTCATATCTACACAAAGTTTGATCCCTCCTGTCTTCTTATCCTGAACTACCATTGGACTAATCCACTTTGATTCTGCAACAGGTTCAATAATTCCAACTTCTAACATCATGTCTATCTACTCTTTAACCTTCTTCTTATACATCGAGTTCAATCTGTATGACCTCTGCTTCATTGGCTTCGCATCTGGCTTCAAAGGAATATTCATTTCTCCCAACTCCCTAACAATCCCTTTCATCTCTGAAAACATGGTCAGAAATAGGTCATGATACTCACGCAATAAATTAACTATATTTTCAATAGTTTCATCATTCCAATATTCTCCTATGTTCACAAATTTGGATTTATCTTCTATACCAATTTTTACTTTGCACGTTCTTATTGGTTTTGCATATACATCCTATTCAATTTGTGGTTCTTCTACTGCACACTCTCCCTTAGTTTACGGTATTTACACATTTCTGGGATATCCGTCCTCATCTTGGTCTTGTTCAACAACATTATAATATCGCAACACTTCTTCAACTGTTGCAGAAGATCTATGTGTGCTACATATAGGTACTAGTTCTATCGAGTCTTTTGTTGAAACAAATTTGTTCTCAATGACCTGCAAAGTTGAGTCAATTAAAGGAACATCATGTTCAAAACTAAAGCAACATCATCTTGAAATTACGAGTTAATTCTTCCCAGTATACAGTTTCTCTGTGCACTTCCAGTTCCAAGTACCAATTCTTCGGGATTGTGTACAAACAAATGTGTCCATTCTTTCCTTAGAACTTTATTCCATGTCGCAATACATTGTGTGACATGCTCCATTAGATAGATCAATCATGTATACTTATACATAGTATCTTCATTCTTTGTCCCAAACCTGACCTGTAATAGTCTTCTACAATGTTGCCAATCTCTTATTCCATCTTTGTGCATGACCCACCATCTTGTCAGGGTTGCTTTCAGCATGAAATCTATCACTAATAATCTATGTAGATATGATATTTGAAATTCAAATTCTCTTATAAAATAATCTATATTGGTTATTCTTTCATACCTTGGAGGATCATATACCGTAGTTTTGATCCATCGCAATGCATGGGTAATCCAAGCACATCTCCTTGTGGACACATCGTGCAATCTCTGCTGACAATTCTCCAAATCTTCTTTTGAATCTGACGCACATGAACTAATACTTCTCCAACTAAGTATGCCATCGGTTGTAGGATTCACATAATCATCCATATGCGCAGTCATATTATACAAGTTGTTTATCTCTTTTCCTTTTATGGGTTCTACATATCTTCTTCCTTCAGTAGGATCTAACGACATAGTAACCTTTAAGTCTTCTACTTCAAATATCATTTTTCTCTTCATCAAATAAATGATAGTTTGGTTTTCAAAGAACCAATCAAGTCCAATAAGTGTTGGATAAGGGGTGCTTCCATTTACTATCTTGATCACTTCAAAATTGGCCACTCTATGCACTCCATCAACGCTAATGCTTACCCCTGTCAACCTTCCAATTGGAACAATTTTATGCTAGTTTTCTAACCTCAATTGGATAGGTGACCAAATCAATTCCAACTGGCCCATCATCTCCCAAGTTTTCCTCAGGATGAAATTCACATCAGAACCTATATCCAAAATAATATTATCCACGTCGTAGTTTCCTATCTACGCATTGAGTCAAAACTCCCTATTTGTTCTCTTTTTGTGGTGCACCCGGTTCACTGCTCAGTGTGTAGAAAGTATCTCTTTCTTTTGGGAGAAATGATCAATCATTTCATGCAGTATACTCAAAGAAGACTCATCTTTCATTATCTCTAAACAAGTTTTTAGAAATCTATTCAAAGTGCTTACCTTGTCAGCCTACCTTTCTGAATGGTCGTAGACTGGTGGCATATCATACATCGGTGGCCTGTCATACAAAGGTGATGCGGTCAAAGTCGATGTTATCAAATATGATCCTATTACTTTCTTCATTTCCTATGAATATGTCACTTTCTCTCTTCTAGGGTCAAACTATAGTAGCAACTCTGCTCCTTTCCTTACCCACTATTGGATCCTATTTCCTTGATCTATCGCATCAACTCTGGTTCTGGTTCATGCGCACGTAACTATTTCTATCTTAGTTTTTCTTCACACACCTCTATTGTTGTCATATGTACATTTGTGTTCCTATTTTCTTTCCATTTCACGATCAATTATGGACAATCCTTTGTCCCATGTTCTAGTTTTCTGCAATATGTGCATGTGGTGCATGGATTAAGGAAGTCTCACGCTAAATGTCTAGGATGATTACAGTTATAACATATAATAGGTCCACTACCTCTATTGAATCCTCCTCTTCAATGACCTCTGAACTCTCCTTTTCCTCCTTGATTATAACCTCTTGGATTATTATACTGTGGAGCTCCTCCTTTGGATTGTTTTCCCTAGACTATGTGTGTGTCTGCAGTGCGCTCTCTCATCAAATCAAATGCATAAAAATCCTTATATTCATGTCTAAATAACTTGCAAAAGTTACAAAATATATTTATTGTAGTACTCTAGTACTTTTTCATCAATGGGACATTGTGAGGGTGGTGACCCACAGTCTTACAAATATCACACCATACCCCTAGTGGATTCAAATATCATGTATTCAAATACTGCTGAAATGATGGACATTCATTCATATGGTGACCTTTTTGTCTACATGTGATACACTAGACTTCTTCGCATTTTTGTTTTCCTTTCGCAAGTTCCTGCAATAGAATATTTAGCACTTATAACTGTGATTGCACTTGTTCCATCCTTATGCCATTTTCTCCTACTGAGGATGCTTCCAATTTCATTGCAATTTCTAAGGCTTATGACTGCAACACAATATTTTTTTGCGTCAAAGGGTGGCATGTATGTGGTAGAAGTCTTGCAATAAATCACTCTATGTGTGTGTCATCTGGAATTTGGAATGTCAACCAATCCTTCAATATCTTAAATCTTTGATCATAGTCCCATAATGATTCATTTAATATCTTCTTGATCTCCTTCAACTTTGTAATGCACTGTGACTCAGATTTAGGTTTTTGGAATTCTTTAATATAGTTTGTCTTACCTCTGCTAATGTTCTAGTATGTCCCATAGGTGTCGTAGTCCGATATTTCATGTACCATAACAATGTGTGATCTTTGAATGTCGTTTGCAACTGTGCAATCTTAGCATCATCATATTAGATGTTCCTCACAATCCATATTGTCTCACAAATGAACAAACGTTGTTTTGGAACCTCTTTCCCTGCTCCATGGAAGAAAAGCATCCTTAGAGTAGGATCTAGCCCCTCAATAATGTTCTACATGGTATTCTTTCTTGATAACACTAACTTATTCTGACGCGACGTACTACTTCCAATACTTTGACTACTTCTACTACTATATTTACATTCTTCACTAACTATAATTGACAAAGCTTCGAATCTTTCCTCAGTTCTTGGGGACACACGCGGAGTCGTGGATTCGATGTAGGGTCTGATCTGTGTGGGATATTCTTCTAATGGACTGAGATGATGGATATTTTCTTCTACACATAGACTACCTTCGATATGGAGTATTACACTAGTGTCTCTTTCCTCAATCTCATTGTGCTTCCCCTCTCTCTCAACCACTGTCCTCTTCTTACTCGGGCTAGATCTCTTACCACTACACAATACTCCAATTTATTCATTTGTCACACACTCTTATTATCTCGACATCCTCCACCCATATGTTCCTCATTCTTCCTCTTCATCCCTCTTTTCGCTCAGACCATCCCCTGGTCATCCCCCAGTCCCCCTATGTGCACAAAGGTGCTTAGCTATCAAATTCCATTTTGATGACTCCATTGTCACACAACAACATATTAATCCAAACAGATAGTGAATTTAGGTATCTTTCACGCGGTCCTTTAAATAATTCCCTTGCTGTAGTGCTATACAACTAAGTATAATCTATGGAAAATTCAATATTGTAACCTCCCAACACACTTTATAGACAATAATCTACTATGCATGATACCTAATTTCTTATAGTATTGAGTTTCCTAATTAACTCAGGAGTCCATTTTCTCAAAACAGCAGTACAAAATATTCTTATCTATTCAACTATCTCTGGATCCAATCTGCTAAAACATTCAAAAAAACAACAAAGGAGATTTCATGCAAATTTGTAAACACATACCTTTGTAGCCATTTCTCTGCATTGATCTATAGGTTCTTATTCTGATCTACAGTAAAATTGATCTCCTTCATGTCCAACCATTGTCTAATATCCTCCTTAGTATACCTCCACATCCCCCTTAGTCATAGATCCTAGTCCCATAAACAGAACCATTTGTTGGCGTGTAGTGGGAAGACTCGGGGTTAAACATTAAGTCACCAAAAAATCCCAAGATACCGACCCTTTCAACATCACCCGCAAGTAGGTGAAGTCTCACCCAAGGTACCTATAAGGACTGTAGGAACCAAGATTTTGTATGTCATGTGGGGAATGGTGAGTGTTCTAACATTCATTCTTACTTAACATTCATTCAAAATTGGATATACCCTGTGCGTGAAATCATAACATCATAATAACATATGATAAATTTATCTTACTTAACCATTCAACATATGCACAATAAACATAATAAACTAGCACATCATCAAACCAAACACATCATAACACAGGAATTTAACGTCGTTCACTCCAAATTGGGCTACATCCACAATGACTGGCTTCTTATATTATTCATTCATGTCCAATCATTACAACATGTGCACACTGTGCTCAAATAAGATACATTAGTTCTACCCAAAATTCCTTATCCATCCATGCCTATAGTGCACACTTAGCTCCTTTTCTCATATGTACAACCCTTTTCCTCCCTCCACAACTTCAAAAGTCCATTACATATTTATACATATACATTGGGGCTTATCATGTTACAATGTGGAAAAAATGTCCCAAAACTCCTAACTAACTTCCTCTTTTCATGCACTGATTGCTCGATATGCACCAACTATATTCCGCATGCGTTTCTCCTTTGTTGACTTATCACATGGTTTTCTCCTATACTATTTCCAAAACTTACCCAAAATGTCCTACTCCAACACCCATTTTTCTATGAAAATTCAACCAAGTGTAAATAATCCTCCCACTTGGATGACTTATCCATCACATACATGTGAAGCATGCCTTCAAGTATTCAATTTACTCTTTAAATATTTTTATATATTTGTAAGTGTGGTTGAGTGCCTTAGTCTTCAAAAAGACTTTTCCAAAAGTTGGAAGTGAATTTTGTATCCCTATCTTATATAATTACTTTAGGTAACCCCGACAAACTAAAGATTTCTCAAATGAATATTTTTGCAGTATCACCAGTCTTGTGAGTGGACTTCACTAGAATAAAATGGGTTTCTTTGATAATTTGTCGACTAAAACCAGGATAGAATTAGGGAAAATTTTAAGAATCTATATTTATCTTGAAGTGTAGAAACTTTGACAAATATTACTATTTCTTAAAATTCCAACCATAAAATGTTAGGCTATATTTTTGTAAATATATTTAATTTCTAAGGATTTTATATAGTTTCTAGAAAATTTTGGTTATTTATAGAGTAAAATATATATATCTTATAGAATTTGGGTGAATCATTTAGAAAAAAATGGAATTTGGTGAATCTTTTTTTGGGGAAAAATCATGGAAAATTAGCCCATGCACAGAATTTATCCCCTAAAATTTTCCTTGGATAGAATGATGTTGTTTTGATGTGGTTTAGTAATCTAATCATAAAATTCATAGATATTGTTGGACACACCTACCACACTTAGAGGGGGGGTGAATGAGTGTGGGGCTCTTTTTCCCAAAAGCTTCCCTCTTTACAAAAACTCCTTAGTTAACATTCAACATTTATTCATTACCCATTGTTGTCATTTATAACCAGTTAGATGAGAACATATATCATCATCAAGTCATCACTACAAGGAACACAAAGAACACAATATGTATGTACAATTTTTCTTTTTATTATGGACAACAATCTGGGATTTTTCCAGCAACAACTGAATAGAGTACAACTCTTCAAGAGCACTAGCTCTACAATGCAAGACTCGGCTTACACACTCAGCACCAACTGAGATGAGGCAACAATCCTCAACAGATATCAATTTGTCAACAAGTATGCGACCTATCAGTAGTGCAACCGGTGTGTGCACGTGCCCTGGCTCACTATAGCCTGTGTATGCACACGGCCAGTGTATACAACAGACTGTGTATACCTTCTGAGTAGTTAGGGTTTATCCTTCAAGATCAACTCAGGTCATCTACAATCAATATATCATTCTCTTCTGTCTCTGACTGTCCAATCTGACCATCAACCAACACATCCAAGCTCTCCAATAGCTTGCTCATGCTCCACAACAAATCAATATGAATGCTATCTCAATCATGTAGAAACAACTAGTATACCATAACAATCATGTCACCACTGAATCACAAGATTACCGATCACTCCATCAACCTAATTAGCCAAACTGAACAGAATCATAGAAGCCATACCAAGAATTCCCTAAGAATTCACAACACATCAAACAATAGTATCCATCAAGACAATAATGTAACCATACCAATGTCTTAGTGATAGATATGAGCCCACAGAATGAAGATCTGGAACCTGCCTCAACATCCAAGAGCTTGGCACCATCTCAAACACAATTCTTCATCATTCCATCCACTATACGTGCCCTGTCCTCATACAGCCCACGTGTGTACGTGCCTTGGCCCATTACAACCCGCGTATACCTCAGAAACTAGGGTTTCTGAAGCTCTAATACTTTTTCCATCAAGATCTTTGACATTTATGAAACTTTGATGCATCCATGAGATCCTCCTCTCTCTTTCTTCCTCAAAATAGATCTTCAATCATGCTCAAGAGATCCACACCAATAAGAAGCTATCCATCAATACTCCAAAAGATATTCTCACAAGAATCTCTCCATTGATCCACAANACTTTTTCCATCAAGATCTTTGACATTTATGAAACTTTGATGCATCCATGAGATCCTCCTCTCTCTTTCTTCCTCAAAATAGATCTTCAATCATGCTCAAGAGATCCACACCAATAAGAAGCTATCCATCAATACTCCAAAAGATATTCTCACAAGAAGCTCTCCATTGATCCACAAAAAGGATGATCTACAAGAGACCATAGCTATCTTATTTATACTTTCATCCTCTAGGTCACTTAACCCATTTTTAGGTCACTTAACCCATTTTTCTTATTTTAGGGTTAACCACTTTCCATAAATAGAAATTTCTCCAATATTTTATCATTTAAATATTTCTTCTTGATTTTGTCACTTCTTTATCATTTAAATAATGATTTCTTCTTTTAGGTCACTTTGACTTCTTTGACCTTAGGGGCTTCAATTCTTCATATGGGGGTCCTCCAACTTCATAAGGCCATAACTCTCAAACCGCAAGGAGTTATGTGACATTCCACATACCACCGGAAATGGCATGAAAAGAACTATCCATCTAGGATAGTTTCACCAACAACTTCATTGATCTTCATTTCATTATTTCGCATACAAGCATGGGTCCTCCAACCGTTCTTCTAGGATAACTCATTCCGCAAAGCGTCTTCCCATGAGGGCTTTCACCATAAGGGGACCACTTTGGAGTTTATCCATTTGTTCACCTTATCAATCATGATAAGACAATAATGAGTCATATTTTCATCTAACAAACTATGCATCATCATGTATCAATGACAACTCATTGATCCATCTTCATCTATGCATCATATCAATGATCCATCTTAATCAATTGGTTTCCACTTTGACATCTATCATTCTCATCAAGGACAATACATATACATTGTTCATCAATCATCAGTCAATCAATTACTTGACATCAATCAATCAAACCATTTGCATCAATGACACATGATCCAACAATCTCCCAAATGATCAAACCATTGGCATCAATGACAACATGATCCAACAATCTCCCCCTTTGGCATTGATGGCAATACCAACATTTATGTCAACACCAATTACCAATTATTGATGTCAACATGTAGATTAGGCATGTTGTACATCAATAGTCAATGTGACTATCTCTCCCCATCAATAAACATCAATCACATCAATGTGATTAACTCTCCCCTTTTGACATCAATGGTAAAGGGCCATTCTCCTCTTGGGGCTGCTCCCCCTGCTTGAAAACTCCTTGGGGTTTCTCCCCCTTGATCTTCCTCTGAACAATATGTCCCCTTTTGAACAAGGGATATCACTATGATGTAATGCTGAAAATACATCGAACATACTCCCCCTATGACCATCGCTCCTCCTGGAATTATGCTTATGTTCTCTTTCTTCAAATATAGGGCTCTTTTCTAGGTATGCATCTAATAAGTATCTCTTCCTAGAATCATAGGAAGAAGAATGACTCCCCCTAAGGGTATTCCTCCCCCTATCTTCTCTGCAAGATGAACAATATGCTACCATATGACAATCCTTGGACCTATTCATGCATTAAACTTGTTCCATACCATGCATCATGAATGTCAACAATAAAAATAAAGAATCATAAACAATATATCAACCAAGTACATCATGTACCAAAATGTGCCCACAATGTACAACACCCATGTACATCAACCATGTGCAAAAAGATATCATCCATGGAATGTGTCAACCATATGCTTCTATCAACATGCCAACATGTGCATCTACCAATATGCCAACCATGTGCATCTACCAATATGCCAACATGTGCATCTATCAACAATACCATTTATGAGTGTACCATCATGCGTCATCACTTGCACCAGGCAAGTATATCAACCATGCATCAACAAGATATGACTCCCCAATGTAGCCCAATCACATGCAAAATGCTTGCACAATGATATCCATCATATGCTTCCAATAATATATCATAAGATATATCAATGAAATTCAAATATGTACCATCCATGTACTTCAACAGATTAGCATCAATCCATACTCATGGGTTAGTGTCATGCACCCAAGATTTATTTTACATCATCACCTTACATGATCTAACATAGAACCATGAAAACCTATAGCAAATAGTGTCAGAACCTGCAATAAACAATGCCAGACTCTGCAACATAGAGTTATACCATCACATAAAGATGCAACCCATGTGCATTGCCTTTTTCCCAAGTCTTTTCCACATATACGTGACCTGCTGCACAACAGAGCGCGTATGTACGCGGCCTATTAAATTTTAGTCATCGTATGTACACAATTGTCACCACAGTCACCCACGTATGCCTTAGTAGATGACACTTTTGAACTTCCATTCAGTCTGTCATTCTAATCTGGATGCTCTGTCTTCTTCACCCACTTTTGTAGATGACCTTTCTCCTCAGAACTTGAACTCTGAGCATCCATCTTTTCAAAGATGTATCCCTTTCTTACTTCATACCTTCTTCTAGACATGCTATGTGAAGTCCTCATCATGAACTTTCTTCTTGTGTTCCAGCACTCCTGGGATTTGTGGCCAAATCCACTATAGCTGTAGCATCTCATGGAGTTACATCGAACAACAATATGTCCTACTTGATCACATCTCCAACACCTTGTGGCATTATAGAATCTTCCATTATATCTCCTTTCATAAGATCTACATTCAAAATATTTTTGACCATATCCATTACATGAAAAACAATACCCCTGAAAAATACTCTCATACCTTTGCTTGGGTGTCCCAAGAATATGTTAGTGATATTTCTTGTAAAGGGGGCTAGAACGCAAAAGAATGGGTTAAAAACCCACTTGTCCAAAGTTTCATATGATAATACGCCCAAGGTAAGTCACGAGCAAGTTTGAGCGGCAGCGATTCGCGCGTCCGGATCAACGGCGCATATTGAATTCCGGACCCCCCTTGCCTTTCTACCTTTAAGCGGGGGGGGTCCGAAATTGGGGGCGCACCTCTCCAACGACCCAGATCAGCGTGCTCGGATCAACGGCGATAAAGACAATTCCGGACCCCCCTGCCTTTCTACCTTTAAGCGGAGGGGGGGGGTCTGGAATCGTGGATGCAGCTTTTCGACGGCCGAGATCACAGCGCCCGGATCAACGGCACTCACGCAACCCTATCCTTCTCAGCTACTCCGTGGTTAGCCAGCGTGGGCCCTTCTCCCGTCTTGTCATCTGCCAGAACCGCCTTTCTCCTGCTGCCATGTGTCACCCATTCACCTCCACTCTTGGATCCACATGGTCCACTTTCCTTCTCATCATCCACTTGTTGTTTGCCATGTGTCCCACCCCTTCCCACATCAGCCTCCCTCCAAAAAGTGATTTCATTATCTCTCGTCTTCCCCCCTTCCGCCTGATGTCTCCCGCCATGAATATTTTTTTGTCACCTTTCTCACGCCTCACCACTTCTTCCATGCCCTCATAATCCGATGCCATCACTCCTATCATGCTCCCCATTCTCCGCGCTGGCCTCCATGCCTATCCCTCAAGCCATTCAGTTATTCCAGGTGGCAGTGCGAGAAGTCTTCCACATCCCAAGGTGTTGAGTTGGCCAGGTCATCCTCAATCCCCATGAAGCAGTTATTGAGGCGGTTGGTGGTGGTTAGACATTGTCTCCGTCATAATGGGAAAGTCCTGCAATGAATTAAAGGCACGTCGATTCGCCAATGAAACTGTCAGAAGATTGATCGCGTCTGCCATAAGTTGCACGACCATTCAAAGATTGTGGCTTCAGAATTGTCAGAAGCCATGCAGACACAAATCTTTCAATGTAGTATCTTGGTTCCACCGTTGTTTTTTTTTTGAGTATATGTAGGCATTTTCACCATTTTTGTATTTATCGATGGTAGAGCTAAGCTCCCGACTATAAAATTTCAGCAAACATTCTGGTTTCCTGGTTATGCCTCTGTGTTTGAGATTTCTTGGTTTATAACAAACAGTTTTCTTTTTCCATCTATGTTCCATCTCATGCCAGGGAGTCCACAGTCGAAGGATTTGCGTGGATTGAACAATCTTGTTATGATAAAGGATTTGTTGTGACATTGTTGTTCCCTCTGGTGTTTTGTATTTGAATGTAAAAGGATTTTGCGTTCGGATGCTTTCTTCTCCAGTCTGTTACTAAACAGATGTTAGTGATAGACCTGCGCACTCTTCTCATGCAAGTCTTCCCCCTAATCACCCTTTTATTGCAACTCACTGTTTGAAGTTTATCAAGACCTCACTCGTTCAAGCATGCCGGGCCTAGTTTCTGAGTTGAGATGATATTGTTCTGAGTTTCCTCCCATTTGATCACCCCTTTTAAACAAATCATGACATTAAACTGATGGGCATTGGGCTCTGCTCCTGCAAGCAATCCAGGAGTGACTTCTGGCTCCAACATTTTTGGCATCGTTGTCGGGGACGAAGTTGAATAATTTCCTCGGGATTGAACGACAAAGATTAAGCTAATTCTGAAGGTGCATCAGAGATCAGAACTTGAAGATTTCTACTGTGCACCTGGCGACTCCGTTGTGACGACTCCACTACGGCAAACCCGTTGGATTAGTTGTGGCTTCTGGTGGCAGACACATGCGGTCCCATCCACAACTGCCTCTGACTGCTACTGAAGAAAATCCGAAGGCGATTCTCAGAAAAGGAAGGGCTCCTCAAGGAGAAATCTTCGCCTCTGAATCAGGTATTTCCCCTCCTCCTTCTGTAAGAACTTCGTTTTCTTATTCTCAGCTTCCTAGTCGCCCTCCCTCTGAGGTTTCCCATATCTTGAATTTCGAGAGTGTTCCTGCTGAGTTTTCTCCTCCTGGTCTAGTATCAGAGGGA
>JASDQU010503410.1:24729-39194 GCA_032191745.1 Picea mariana | reverse complement strand
ATGATGGGAATGGTCACCAGTTGGAGAAGACCAAAAATCATTTGTTTTTGTATATATAAACCTATTATCCCAATTCCAAATGCATCATTGTGGAGTTACCTTTCTACACACTCTTGGCCCGAAAGTATGAAAGTACTATTAGATCCATGGTAAATCCATGAATCATTCTTTGTCCTTTCTCTCTCCCCGAGCATATAGAAATGCCTTCCTTTCTTCTTGCCTACTTGTTGGCACCATAAATGATTTTTTTGTAGTCTTCTAGTATACGTTCAATTTTTTCTTTTCAAGTGGTATTTGAATAATTTTGTTTCCCATTAGAACGAACATTGTTCAAATAAGTAAGCTATCGATGTGGTGATCTTGTACACTCTTTCTATATTTCCTACTATCCATATGTGATATCCTTGAATTATTAATATATATATATATATATATATATATATATATTTTCAAAGTTGTTATTCAAAAATAAATTTCCATTTATGGAAATTCAAATTTAGACTTGTGGAAGTATGTAATTACTATTTTTATTACTGTTTGAAAAAGGTTTTACATGCCAATTGTCCTCTTTTGATGGATACATGTATGAGAACAAATATTTAATAAATTTAATGTTAGAAGACCAATTGAACATCCAGGTTAAAAATATTCAATTATGACTCCATGAGTGGGGAATAGGTTTGAGTTAACTCAGAGATTATTTTTACAAGTGTCAGAAGTTGAAATTTGTCACTACAAGCCCCTTAAAATCAGGGATTTGTAACGCTATGAATTTACCATGGAGGGAAAAGGAATGGAAAGAACTAGGCATGAGATAAATATAAAATATGTGGGAGGAAGGATTATGCTTATTATGTTGGGGGAAAGAACAATTTTGCGGTTATGAACACATCTGTTGTTAGGGAAACACTTTTTTGAATTGTTCAAGGTGACAAGGGATAATGAGTGATACTCAGTTTTCCCTTATGGAGTTATGGTCAGGATAGGGGGTGATGAGGACAAGTGATCGTGGTTTTCTTTTTTCTATGGTTTGGAGGAACGTGGTTGCTCCATTTAAGCATCATTGTTGAGATATGTAGCTCTAATATGAACTTTTATTTTCAATATTATATGGTTGATTTTTTATTTATATGTGTATATATATAAATCTACATAAGTGTGCCTCATAGCCATGATATATTTGTGGGATGGCACTATTTAAATATACCTGTTAGTATTTCTTTTGTGAAGTATTATATGCTTAATGTGTATGTATATAGATAGTAATTTGTATGGGTATGCCTCTTGGCATTAGTAGATTCATTGATTTTGTCTAACTCTTAATTACACACTACTACAGAAAATAAACAAGTGAAAGAATAAATATATTCAAGCTCATACAATCATACTGAGTATAGATAGAAAAGAATTAAGAAATCCCATAAATATATTCATGTATATTTTAACGAAGAGAGAGTCATATGTTACAATAAATCTGAGAGTGTTATGAAAAATAATATAATTATATAGTCGAAAGGTCCCTGACCAAGCAGATTAATACTACTAGGGTTCTATATACCCATGAACTCTATAACTAGTTTAAATATAATTTAAAGAGTCTATGTCAAATTGTCTATAACATAAGACAGCGAGTGCATCGACTCGTGGAAGGAATCCATGGAACCTGAGTACCTTTTGATTGCACGACGCCTCATTTCGCAAAGTCAAACTGATGTTTTTAACTTGCGAAGGAGAAAAATGAAAGTGTTAATATCAATACTAGATCTCAATTAATTAAAAGAATAAGATAATAAAATAATTTGAAGGTGTAACTTATATTAGGTCCGAATTGAATTTTGGTTATGTTCTTATGACCTCAAAAATCAAGAGATCTGCAACTCAGGAGGAGAGCGAGGTCGTAGTAGTCACTTATGAATTTAAGAGAGAGAAACATATAATATAAAAGTTCCATTGTCCTGTACACATTCTATAAATTATTTAAAATACAGAGAGTATCCATGAAAGGGAATTACAGAATGCAATCATAATAAAAGAAGCATTGTAGTGAATACTTTTAGAGAGAGGTAGTTACAACAAATATATATTTCATTATGGAGGGAAAATTACAGAGGATATTTACCAAGATGAGTTATAAAGTAATTACACAGATAGCAAGAGTTTTGTTAAATGAGATAGAGTTACCAGTATTATTCCTCATAGTACCGCGACGGAATTCTAAATCGGGGAATCTAAAAGGATTAATTACAGAGACTAATACCGATTCTAATAATCGAGAAACAATTCTAGAGTCTAATCGCAATGAATATTATAGAGAAATAGTTATAGTAAGAAAGTAACAAATGAGAATTAATTACATACATGAAAAAGGTAGTCGTTCATGTACATGGTTTTCCTTGAGAATAATCTAGTTTATTTTCATTAAAACATGTAAATGCCAAAAATGTGAAAACCTTTGCAGACCCCTTTTCTTGTACACACAATAAGGGGGTTATTTCAATGATAGAATGTGGGTTTATGGTTCATCGAAAAAAATAATGGGTTGACCCACTTAATACATCTTACATGGTATTCAAGTTAAGTTCCATTTTATGGAAAAAACATTTATGCAAAGAATTTCTAAATATGAAAATGAAACTCTATTCTTTTTTAGAGAAAACAAATTATGAGGGAAACAAACTTGAGAGATAGAATTTAACCTTTAAACATGGATAGATTTATAATATTACATAGATGAAACTCTAAATTGGGGAATTTAAATACCTGATGAATAACTACAGAGAACCGTGATAGAATTTTCTTAAAACAAAAGCAATGTTTTCAACACTTTTGTACAAAATATGCAGAGTTCAAATATCAGACAGCTACATAAAAGCTGTCAAGGTTATAACATAATGGTAAATACAATTATTTTTTAGCGTTACAATCCAGTCCTGGAAATAAAAGAAAATACCATAACTATGTTCAACAAGAGAATGGATTAATCATTAAGTGGATTCGGGGTTGATCTTCTCTATGGGAAAAGAATAAACTGTATGCAAAGACTCAAGGGAAGACAAACACATACACAATGTCTCTTTCTCATACTAAGAACCTTCTTTCCCTTAGCTAATAGAGTTATGAACACTCTGTTGATGATTAAAATCACAACTAGGATTTCGCCCGCAAAGTATTGTTAAAGCCTATTATTATAAGCTAATGATATATATAATACTAGTAGGTGGGACCCCCTTGTATATTGGAGGATTAAATATAGTTCTTATTTGATGTTTATGCTGATGTTAGAGACTTCTTACAGATTTATACATGATTGATGAAATCTTCGTTTTGTTTGCGACATAATGGAAGATGGATAATGCATGTTTTGTGTGGTTTTTCATTGCTCTAAGCTCTAATTTTATATGAATAAATTATACTCACAGTTATTGCATTGCTATTTAATCCATGAATCATCACATGTTGTACCTTCATAAGACACATGCTAGTTATAACATGAAATAAGAGAAATTGAAAAGAAACCTATGGAAAAATCTAAGTCAGAAACTAAACTATGCTACTATGCTACTATGCTACACCATATGCATTGAAATTAAAGAAATGGTGATTGGTTCTAACTAACCATTGTAGTGGCTATATGATTTATTGAGTTATATGAAAGAACATTTGATATGAGTTATGATATGGTTGGAAATGGTTAAATGTGATATGGGGTGGGACATTTGGCAAGTAATGGATGTTAGTTTCGATGCATAAATTAATTGAATGGATTAGTGGATTGTTGTCTGGCTTGTACTAAGTGAGTAAAGGATGGAAGTGACGTGCATTTACAACATGTCACTCCATAGCTCTCCCACTGGTCATCACCCTATCTTGGCTATTGTTCAATTATTTTTTTCTATGGTTAAGCTTTGGTTTTCAAGCAAAAGAAGAACTGCTCAACCAAGATCACGTTTTTAAGGCTTTTTGGTTACATGTATGTATTTTTCACCATCATTGAACCCGCTCTGGTTATGAGATAGATATTGTCTTAGTGATGTATGGTTTTGTGCTTTCCTTGATACCGTAAACTATGTAAGGTTGTGATACTTCTATGTAATGGTTGTTTATGTGGTTTTTGTTCCAAATGGAAAATGATGGTTGAATTCATAGTTTCATTGATTATTCTGAGTGTTAGAATACATGAAGGATCTATGTTTTCCTTATGGTTTTTAGTTGGAGGGTTCATTCAGTCTAGACTTGTTGGATGTTCCCACACAGTTATTATCACCATGCCCGGTCGTATTTGTTTTTATGGGGTTGTTAGGTTTGATTTTGAACAACCTTGTGTCACTGCATATTGTTTCACCTGGGTATGGGCTCGTTTATTCTATTGGTGTATGTGTAGTTGTTTATGATGGCTATTATGCCAAGGGGATTTCTTTGAGGATGATTTCTATTTCATGGCTCTGTTTTTATATCAGCATTACTCAGGCTGATTGGGGAAAACTGTGAGGCTTATTCCCTATGTGTTCTTAGTGTTATTTATTTGCCCATGAGGAACCTTTGCTCATCTGTTCGTAATCTCTGATGCCTGGTGTGAAATGTCACCCATATTGCAAACAAATGGTTTTGTGGCCTGTGTGTAAATCGTGTTGTATCGAAGGGTTATCTTGTGCAGTTAGTGTGGTCGACTCCAATATCCCTATGTTGGTTCCACTTAGCTAACCCTTGATTACTCAGAGCCTACCCTTGAGTATGGTAAGCCCGATTTTTATAAATGAACCAGTTATTTTTCATCGGGAACATGGTGGACTGATATGAGTTGGTGGAGTATCGTCAACAGTGGTTGATTATTGGTTGTCTTTGTTAATAGTGTTGATAGTGGTTTTTATGATTGGTTTATAATCGTTGTATTCTTTTATTGTGGCAATAGATTAGATAGTTCAACATGATTTAAATTGGTTGATTTGAGAAATGTAATTGGGAATACAATTCTTGTCTCCTTGTATTGGATCGAATTCTCAACATCGTTTGATGTTTTGATTTAGAGTAATTAGACATGTACAGTCATAGAAATGCTCTTACATTTTTTTGAATGGTCTGTGTGTTCCTACAACATCGTATAAGTTGAAATGATGGTTGATGTTATTGTGTGTTTAAATTGACAATCAGGATTATTGCAATTTGAAATATTGATGATTGTGTTTTGTGTGTCCATTTTGTATGTTTTATGGATATCGTGAACCATATCATTGATTGCACCATCATAGATGGGCACAGGTTCTATAACAGTATGGTTTTTCAATTTGATTGTTAAATTGAATTGAGAAATGGAATCGGACACGATTTTAAAGGAACTTGTGTTTTTGTTTGATTTGAAGGTTTAATTTATGATGATGGTTGCTGGTTTGGATGTTGAACAATGTCGATACAAATGATTGTGTGTTCATTAGGATTTCTTAAATGTTTAAAAGAAGAAGCGAGGGGACACATAATTTTTATATAGGTCATTGAAAGACATATTATTTTGAGTATGATGACACTGTGATTAATTGAAAGTGATAATAATTTAAATGTGGACAATGAGAAAGTTTAACACACAATAGTGGTTAAATTACACACAGTCATTATTTAATTGACCGCATAAATTGTTTGGTTAGTGTTGAAATGTTGCATTAATTACATAATTGTTTTATGGATTACTTAATTAATTTTATGAACAACATCATCCTCTTTTTTCCCCTACCATTATTTCACTTTTTGTTAATTACAATCCCCTCTCCTTCCCATATTCATTACTCACTCCCTATTCCTAAAATTTAATTACAGTTAATATGAGCTTTGTATTGTGATAGTTTAAGATCACAAGGATGGATTACAATGATATGTTCTTTGGTTTATATTTCAGTTGATTGTTTGTTGTCTGTGTCCAGTAACCATGTTCATTTTCCCCTCATTTTAACTTTTTTCTCTTAATACAACCCCTCTCATATATCAAAACCTTTGTTTACCCCCTGCTCATTGACAACGGTTAAACAATTTGTATGGATTGGATTGCATGAGTTTGATATGTTGCTGAGCCAAAATTTATTTCATATTTTTAAAAGAGTTGTCATGTATGGTTTTTAAAGAGAATATTATCTAATCAATCATTCATACAAGAATGATCTTTTTCAGCAGAGGTAGCCATGGCATAGGTAACCAAGGAAGATTTAATTGGAACATAGGCCCTAGAAGACCAAGATTCTGCATTCACTTCGATGATCACTCACAAGAGTTAGGCCAACTATTTAAGGTTGGGTTTTTCAATTGGATTGGGAAAGGAGTGGTCTGATCTAGGACCGAAATGCCTCCCTTCCAATATCCACAAGCCCTTGGTATTCTTGTGCCTCCTCATGTCTCATTACAACCCGAGGTTCCTGAAAAAGATGGATGGCAAGAGAGTTTCCATCCTTGAGTGTCCCAACATCGTGGATGGCCCAAATTGTCTTTACCGCCTCCCCCTCCTATTAATCAAATTGTCCAAGATGCCCCTTCCCACTCACCAGTTCAGTCATACCATGCTAGAAAAAGGTTGAAAACCAAGGCCCACCATGCCCATGTCAAAGGAAAATCCAATGTTTCCCCTTCCTCACCCTCCAATGGATTTGATAAATATGTGTCCTCTCGGAATCATTTGAGGGATGATTGATCTCATATAATCAACGACATTAGGAATAAAGGTTTAGCACAGCCAAAGGCAAATTCATAGGGATCAAAAGGTGACAACAACAACAAGGGAAGGATTGCATCTCATAGTGGGAAATATGGATTTTAAGTTTTTATTTATTTATTTATTATTGAGGATAGTTGACTTTAGACATTTTGGACAACATACTATCTTTGGATATATGAGTAATATATTTTAAAAGTAATTTCAAATATCATTGAGATTAATTGTGAAATATGAATGTGGTGATGGGAGTCACAAGGAGGGATGTTTTGTTTAACTAGTTGTGTTATGATTGTTAAAAGTAAAGGGGAGTCACAAGGGGTCCCACCTACTAGTTATTATTTATTTAAAACCCCTTATTATGATTTATTACTTTTCCCTCTAACTAAAAAGTTGGTTGAGTTTTTAGTTAACTTAACTAATGAAGTAGTTCAACTACTTCAACCAATTCTAATTTTCCTAAAGGAAAAAGCAAAAGGGAGGAACAAAGGGAGAATAGAAGGAGAAACATACAAAGGTCTGCTCTTTGATTTCTTGTTTAGATAATTCAATATTCATTCATTCCTTAATTTATTTAAGGCCTAATTATTTTTTATAATAACATGGTCTTATTGTAGACAACAAGATTCAAGGTTGAATTACATCATTCAGACACTTGTTTTTCAGAGTTGTTGATCTATCTTTGATAGTCCGTGTAGACATGTTTGTTTGTGAATTAGTTTTCATGAATGAAAAATCCTATTGTCCAGAGTCTAATGGGAAACAATCTCTCGCAAGATGATCCATCTGTTAGAGTTCAATTTTTTTAATTTTCTGTGACAAGTCATTTTGTATGTTTCATCGGGGATATCTAAGTTTGACTTTGGTCCAAAACTTATTCATGAAATTTTGTAAAGAGAATGAATCTTTAATTAATTGGAATGAAATAAAGGATTGCTTTATGTCTCATCTTTCTTGATTATCGACTTGGTGTCTTTACTTCTGTCTCTATATTTATTTCAGCATCTGTTATATTCCGAAAAACACATAAATAATGAATTTTGCAACAAGATTTTATTTATAAAAAACCATCCTAAGCACTTGTAATCAATACTTGTGAGTTACAATATTACTTTTGATGGCTATAAACATAGGGTTATATTCCCATATATTTTTCTTTAGCCAAGCAGAATCTGAAAATGCTTGAGTAAGATCATTTCATATATTTTCCTCAACATATCTTTGGTGACTCCACTGGGGAGATCATCAATATATTTGTGGTTATTTTTATGCTTGATTAGCATCGAATACATCTATTTTTATGATATTGATTCTTTGAATTTTTTATTTCTTAATGAATGTGCATGTTTCAAAGGAGACCAATATTGAGCCTGGTCTTCAAGATCAAACCAACATTGCTTTGAATCTGTTCAAAACCATTTTAGACACCGCCAATACTCATGCCAAGATTAATCATTCATGGGCAACAATTAAATGAGATATGAATGCCTAATAACGCTGGGAAGCTAGACATAGACAACCTAGAAATTAACAGTAACCTTTGTGTTCCTTCAGTTTTGGCCTTATTTTCATGTGCTTAGACTCTCATGTTTCTAGAATAAGAAGAGGCTTATCACCTGAAATTAATCCTATTACTGAAATAGGAAGAAGGAACGTTGTTTAATCGACCCAACAAAGTTCTCTAAGGACAACTTTGTTTGATTCATCTAGTTCGTCTTTCTTCCCCTCACCTATTATCCACAAGATGGAATCTAATGGTGGCTTTGGTGGGACTGTAAGTGATTTCTCCTCTCAGTATTCATCTTCGTCAGTGATTGGTAGCTTATATAGCCACCATATCCCTGTAAAATATCTCATGAATCCCACCAAAGTCATTAAAAAGTATCAGCTTTTTCATTTTGAAGAAGACGCCACAACCACGTCCTCACATGTGTCCTCTCCTCTTAACCTAGAAACTGCTACTCTTCCACCTCCTAAATTCAAAGGGCATTTCCCTAGGTTTTCGGTAAATAACACAGTCACTAAAAATGTATGCCTGGTGTCATTTTCTAATTCTTGTCACAATATAGGGGCCAATGACAATGATAGTTGCATGCAGGTATTTGTCAATTCCTTGGAAGGGAAGGTTGTCGCTGATTTATTTTCCCTTCCTCCTAATATTTTGTCTACTTGGGAGGAGTTATTTTGTTTGTTCAAATCCACCTATGGGAAATCTAAAAGCCGAGATGAGAAGTTACAGTGGTACAATAACGTCTCCTATAAGGATGGTGAGACCATCAAGTCCTTCAACTTGTGTTTCACTAAGTTATATAATCAAATCCCTGAACTCATTCAACCTTAGAACCATGTCGCTTTCATGCATTACCTATCCCTATCATCATCAACTTGAGGAAACATCCATTGATAATCTTGGTTATGCTCTGCATACTTGTTTAGAGTATGAAGAATAGCTGGAAAGAACAGGTCTTCCACAGGGAGAATCGGTTAAACAGACAGACATGTCCACCTTCTTACAGCTAGTACAAGATATGAATAATCATATGATAGCATATGAGAGAAAGGGAACTGTTACACATCAAAATCACTCATTTCAATGATGACCTATTGTCTTCATTACAAGTGTTGCAAGTGTCACATTTATCCATAAGTATCGCAAACATAATATTTCCATCTCACCTATTTTGTGTCTCTAACGACATCACAGGGACACTTAAGACACACTCAAAGACTGGTTTAAGGAAGATAAATATTTTGATGAAGAGTAGAAAGAATTTTCCATGAAGAAAAGCACTTAAAAATCAATTTTGAAGGCCAATGCTCCCCTACTCACTATCAGGGAGTGACAACACTCCCTACCCCTCTTTGGGAGACCGTTCTAGCATTTTGTGCACCCTTCTGGGGGAGCATTGGGACATTTTAAGGAAATTTTGGGCAAGGATCCCCTACCCATTGTCAGGGAGTGCCAGTGCTCCCTACCCTTATTTGGGGGAGCATTGCAACACTTTGTGTCCCATTTTGAGGGAGCGATGGGATGTTTGAGGGAATATTTGGCAGTTGAGGAAAATCAAGAAAAAATCCCCCTCATCTCTAGAGTTAGTTGGATTCGAATCTGAGGTCAAGGCTAGATCTTAGGGAAGATCCACAACTGATGGAGAAGGATCCTACACCTATCCCAAGAATCTATAAGGTGGTTGGGTCTCTCGAAGATTATATAAGGAGGCCTTTTGATGGTGAAAAGAAGATAGAGACATTGAAGGAATCAAACTTATGATCTCATAAGGAATATATCAGTGAAGTTACAGTTGTTCTGATTGTGGAAATTTTGATCAAGGGTCTGGACAAAGAGAGCTTGGTGAAGATGCTACATCTAAATCTATGGTTGTAAGCACTTTTCTTTGTTTTCATTAATATATATATGTGATTTTCCTATTTCCTTCAAATTCGTGTATGTTTCATGAATTTGTTTTCTTTTTGATAGATCTATTTCGAAGCTAATCATGGGAGGAATGGGAAGTATGTTTTGTCGTTGTTGTTCCTTCAATTGCAGGACTTTCTCAAGAACTTGGAGATCAAGATCAGCCTAGATCGAGCAAGGAAAACAATTATTAAATTAAATTTTATTCATTTCTTATTATTCCTTGACTATTTTAGCTTCATTATAAGGAATGTCAGTGTTCAACATTTTCACCTTTCTGTCTTGGTTATAGGGGTCTAGTATCCGAGAGGAAATCCACTTGTCTGTAGAGGGATTCTCCTGTAACAGAAACTGGTGACTCCACTAGGGATAGAATCCTATTTGTATTTCCTTGGTTTTTCACTACCCTTTTCCCACCTTTCAGACCACTTTTTCTTTTTATTCATCATCTATTAGCCTTCTCCTACCTTCACTAGCAATTTCACCATTTTTTATGCATTCTCGGTGAGTTTTTCTTTATTTTTTTACCTTGTTTTGAATTTTTGGGTGGACCAACGCCCCGTTGTAGGCCATAACAGAGAGATAGAACTCCCCTACAGTGTTTTAGGGATCACTGCAACACTCTGTACCCCTGAGACATGGAAAATTGGTCTCTTTTTTGGAGGATGTTTGCCTTTTTCTGCTCAGATTGTCTCAGCCTGTTTTGTGGAAGTATTTACCCAGACTTTGTGATTGGTTTGTGAAGTTATTTAGGTTGATATTGGGTGCTTATCACCCCTTATTTTATTGATTGGATCTTGAAAAAAATTCAGAAATGTGAAATTTCCCTTTCTAGCTGCTTGTTTTATCGGGACAATTTGAGTGATTTCTCTCTCGCTGTCTTTTCTTGGATTATTCTCTGCATATTTTTTTACTCAATGAATGTTTGTTAGTTGTTGAATCCTTTATTGAGTTCTTTTTACGAAAAGTTTCTAATGGTTTTCTTTCATTTCTCATTTCTTTGAGTGCATGCTTTGTTTGAAACTTTTGTCGATTTGTATCTTTTGCATCTGCATTTGACTTGTTATCCCCAATTTCTAGGGATAACTAGGAGATCATGTCTCGAGGCCCACAGGTCCTAGACATGGAGTACCGAGAGAAGGATTAACCTGAGCATGGCCCTGGAGGGCCCATCTTTCTTCTTCTTCGCCAGATTTTTTCTGTCAGCAGTAGCAACTTCCATCACCATCGGCTTGGACTTGAATCAGAGAAGACTCTTGCTCCATGAGGCAATTGGTCCAGGTATCATGGTATGTGTCATGTTTGATCATTATAACTTTCTTATATATGCATCAGTGTAACATACCTCTCTGGCACACTGAGAAAACTTATTATTTGAGGACACTTGCTTGCAAGTGATCTGGACTTTCTGATGTTAAAACATTTATACTTGATTATGATGCATTATGATAGATGACATGATGTTTTACTATGTGATGTAGATAGGTGCTATTTGACTCAGTTGTATTGAGTGTGCGGGGTTTTGGACCTTGAGGATGTAGAGGTATCTGTGGAACCCCCTTGGACTCCGGATTGAGACAGGGAGAGTGCTTTTGGGTTGATTTATTTACTATGATATTTCATTTGATTTGATGATATGATATTGACATGTTCTGACACGATTGTTGATGATGAAAGATGACGATAGCTTGCCGACCAGACTCACATATGGAGTAAAGGGGTCACACATGATTCCAGATACGTTGAGGGAGAGGGGTGGACAATAGCCCTACCATCGCCTACTAGCACTCTCGCCATGGATCGAACTGTAGGTTAACGATTACCTAGTTCGAGAGGATCCACGATGTCGTGAGGGAAGACTGCGACAGTCGCTCACGATGATTCTAAGGGGTGCGCAATAAGGTGGGGGCCTTATTCCTTATAGCCCTTAGTCTCCCACAAGTTCACCTTGCGGAGTGTTGACTCCAGGGGTTATAGTTGAATAAAGTTTGAATTTCCACACCTATCTGTCATATAGTTGCATATAGTTTCATAGTTGCATAAGTTGCATTGTTTCACAAAGTTACATGTTGCATAAAGTTGCATAAAGTTGCATAAGTTCCATAAATGTGCTTAAGTTGCATAATTTCCATGTTGCATAGTTGCATATAGTTGCATAGTTTCATATAGTTGCATATTTGCATATAGTTGCATACGAAATTGTTGCAATATAGTTGCATATAGTTGCATAAGTTTCAATATAGTTGCATAAGTTGCATATAGTTGCATATAGTTGCATTAGTTGCAATATAGTTGCATTTAGTTGCAACTATATTCTCAAATATTGGTNTACATTTTCATAATAAAAATAGGTCTCAAAGTGTGTACCATGAATAGAGAGGGAAAAAAGGGCCTTAGGTCCTAAACATATTTTTTTTGGCTCATTGGCCATTAACAAGACCTCAAACCACCAAATCTATCCTATTTAATAGACTGTGGTGCTTGGGTGGGATACGGATGTCATTCACAATTTTTTTACACCATGTATGGAACTTAGGTATTTTCCATGGTCATGGAAAGAAAATAATTTTTTTAGATCCTATTTAAATCTTCTTAGGATTAAGATTCATGATGAAGTTGTCAAAAACAACACATGACCTATGTAAAAATATTTATCATCTGTTTGGGATCTTTGGTGCCATTAATAGTTTTTTCATAATAAGAACAATTGTCAAGACTTGTACCATCTCTAGGAGAAGAAAACAAGAACATTAATCTCACAATGAAAGTTCTCAAATTCAAGGGCCATGAAATAGGCCTCAAATAACCATGTAGATATTATTTAAGAGATATTTGACCTTCTAGTGGGATATGGGTGCCATTGGGATTTTGTTTGCACCATATATGTAATTCAAGGTTTATATCATCACCAAGGTAATAAAATCAGGGCCTTCTTCCCTAAATGAAGTTTTTTTATGCTTAATGGCCATGAAAAATGCCTCTATTTGGGAATATGTGCACCATTAATATGTTTTCAATTAAAAGAATGGGTTTCAAGACCGATACCATGGCCAAGGGAGGAAATAAAGGGCCTTAGGCCCTAAATAAATCTTCTTGATCATAATGGCCATGAACAAGGCCTAAAACCATCATACATATCCTCTCTAAGGGATATATGGAATTTGGGTGGGATATGGTAACCATTCACAAGTTGTGGGCATAATGTATAAAAAAGAACATAACGTGCTTAGGCCCTATTTGAATCTTATCAGGGATGATATTTGTGATGCAGTCCTTAAAGAACTACACACGATCTATGTAGGGTATCTTTGGAACCATTGGTACATTTTCATAATAAGGATACGTCTCAAGGTGTGTACCATGGATATGAGAGGAAACAAGTACCTTAGGTCCAAAATGAAGCTTCTTCACTTCAAGATCTATGAACTAACCATTGAATGATCATGTAGATAATTTTTAAGGCATATTTGGCCTTGAGGTGGGATTTGGACATGATTAGTATTTTTTCACATCACATATGGGAGTTTAGGCTTGTACTATCATCAAGGGAAGGAGAAAAGGGAATTAGGATTTAAATGAACCTTATGTTCTTAATGACCAAGATCAAAGCCTCCAATTAGGAATATGGGCAACATTGGTATGCTTTAAATAATAATAATGGCTATTAGGACCTCTACCATGGCCATGGGACGGAAATAATGGCCTTAGGCCCTAAAAAACTCTGCTTGTCCTTAATGGCCATGAACAAGGCTTCAAACCACCACACAGATCCTCTTTAAGGGATCTATGGACTTTAGGTGGGATACAATCACTATTCACAAGTTTTGGACATCACGTATGGCACTTTGTATCTTATCCATGGTTAGGGAAAGAACATAAGATACTTAGGCCCAATTTCAATATTCTCGTTGATCTTTGCGATGTTGTCTTTGTACAACCACACAAGACACTTATAAGGGATATTTCACCTCCGTGTGGGATATTTCATGCCAATAGTACATTTTCCATAATAAGAAAGGATCATGGGATTATGCCATGGCTAGGGGAGGAAAACAAGGAAATTTGGCATAAAAAAAATATTATTGAGGTCAAAGTCAGTGAACTAGGAACCACAAATGAAGTCCAAGGTGCATACCATATTTGGGGGAGGAAAACAAGGGCCTTATTCTTTAAGAAAATATTTCTCGTGCCTAATGGAAAAGACTAAGTCCTTATATTGGGAATGTGTGCACCATTAATATATTATGGAAAATAAGATTTTGTATCAAGAGATATACCATGGATGAGGTAGGAAAACAAGTGACCTAGGCCCTGTACAAATATTCTTGATCTCAATGCTTATGAACAAATCCTTGAAGCACC
>JASDQU010503410.1:9715-23722 GCA_032191745.1 Picea mariana | reverse complement strand
GATATTGTCCCCGAGGTGTAGGACAGTCGGTGACAGAGTGTGTTGTTAAGCCACTCCGTGTTGTTAAAGTCACTGGTTCGAAACCTATAGGCACAAAAAATCCAACCATGTTAAGGTTTGGTGTGGCTCGGCCGGGTGCGATCCCCGGGTGATTTTGACGGCTTAGATGCCCCTGAGTCGCGGTTTCTCAAGCCACAGGTTAATCGTGTAACCAACAGGTCTTGCACAAATTAACAAACAAAAAAAATAAGTTTATTTGATATCATGTAAATGTGATCTATTGGAATGTGAATATCATTAATAGTACATTGTTTGAGTTATATTAAATTAGCATTGCACAAATATAGTTTTTGTGTTTTTTTTTCTCAGTTGATAAAATGGTGAATCAAAGACTATTGAGCTCTTAACTCTTCATAATTATCACATATTAAAACTCAAGATGCAATAGTTATTGAAATTTAAAAGGCTTTGTAAATGTTAATCAATCAACTTTTACAAAGGAAATTGAAATTTTTTCCTACTGGAACAAACTTTATGAAGCCATGGGTCTACATGTTTGAGATAGTTTAAGTTGACAGAAATTGACTTCCTTATTTAGTAAACTCAAAGAATTTTGGATCATATAGTTGGCATTGCTTATACATGATGAAAACTTATCCATCCAATATTATATTTCTATGGAAAAACCAAATCAAATGAAAAGAGCATCTTTTTTTATTTTATCGATGCTAAAATCTCATTTTCACTTATTTTCTTCTACTTTTTATCTTACTATGGATG
Source organism: Picea mariana (assembly GCA_032191745.1). Taxonomy (NCBI): domain Eukaryota; kingdom Viridiplantae; phylum Streptophyta; class Pinopsida; order Pinales; family Pinaceae; genus Picea; species Picea mariana. Next base: position 22,942 of record JASDQU010503410.1, on the reverse strand, counting down.
CACTAAGACATAAGTTAAAAATTCCCTCTTTTAAGGTTTGATTCGAGAATCTTACTAGGAAACAACCCAATATTATGCAATTAAATGCTCTTTTTGGCTTTAAGAATGAGGCTCTTGTGGCTCATAACTCTAAAGGTAAGCATAGAACATTGTATATAAAAAAGAAATATTGTGCTCAAGATGGTGAGTATGCCTTAGAGCCTCCAATGAAAGAAAAAAAACACTTGTGTCTTCAATGTTTGGTGAGTATTCCTCCAAGTCAAGGAAGAAGTCAAGTGAATCCTAATGTTGAATCCAAATGATAATTGAAACTATAAGCTTTGAATAAATACATGCAACAACACAAACTTTTAGTGGGAAAACCTTCTTCGTGGAAAAGGGTATGCTTTATCTAATCAATATTTATATGTGTGTTCTGATAGATTTTGGTCCATCACACCATATGATTCATTCTCTTGAGTTGTTTTCTTCCACATCTGAATGTAGCATTTCGAAGATGTCAATTGGAAACTCTACATAGATTGATGTTTTAAGATTCAAACTCTTCAATTAGATGATGGGTGCATCAATAATGTCCTCCTTCTTCCCAACATCTCTAGCAATCTACTTTATATTTATTATACCTATCATTTTGGTGATGGGAAAACAATATAGTTTTCTCCAAATGTAGTTATTGAAAAACTACAAAATCACATCATTGTTTCCTCTAGAAGAGTTGATCATAGTTCTTGACTATACAAGTTTGGTTATTTTGATCCTTCCTCTAGCTCCTCTTTTATTTAAGTTTGGCATAAAATATTTGGATATACAAACTACATGTATTTGCAACAATTAAGCGTACAAAATTTGGTGCTTGGTTTTTCTAATTTTTCTTATACTAGTGGAGTTTTTCCATGTTATGCTCTTGGAAATAATATCAATATCCTTTTACTAAAGGAAATGTGCTTTGTTATATAGAACCTCTTGAGCTGGTACATAGTGATCTCATGTCGTTTATGACTTTTTCATTTTCAAGGGCCAAGTATGGGCTCATGTTTATTAATGAATTCTGATGTCACTCTTGGGTGTACTTTCTTTAGTACAAGAGTGACTTAGTTTATACATTTAATACATTCAAATATTGTTTTGAGAAACAATCATTTTTTTCTATCAAGAAACTATGCATATAAAATGGGGGGGAGTATGTCAAGTAGGAATTCAAATATTTTTGTAGATAACATGACATTTAGCATTTACACCTCTAAGAAAAATTACATTGATGAAAGAATAAAATAGACATTGAAATATATAAAACTAAATGATTTCAATCCAAGAACATGACAACTTCTTTAGAAGTAGTGAATTGTGTCAATTACATTTAGAAAAAATTGCTTCATATGGTAGCGTTGCCTCATGTTAATCCTAATATCTCTACCTTTAGAGTATTTGGTAGTCTATCATGGACCTTAATTCTAGATGAAAAAATTAAAGAGCCAACCATTGATATATGTTGGTTAGGAATATAGGTTATTTTATTTTGTTTCATAAGATTTATTGTTTCAAAGGGTTTCTCATTTTGATGATAGATCCATATCCACACTATCTCGTTCCCCTCCCATAGATTATCATACTAACAATGGCGTCAGTCATTTTGAAAAATTTTCTTCTGTAGAACATGAAGATGATGAACATTTTGAAGATCAAAATAAACCAAGATAAAATTTTCCATCAACACCAATAGAACATGAGAAACCTAAATAGGAATAACTTGATCAAGATCATTATTTGAAGAGGAAATTTTGTAAGAAAAAGAGGCCTACCAAGTGTGGATACGAGCCAACTCATTTTAGCTATTTTTCCTCTAAAAATGACCATACTGAATAACAAACCACTAGTGTCTTATTTATAGGTCATGTCATTTCAAATGATCCAAAACAATTTCATGATGTTGTTAGGATACCTAAATGGGATGCTACCATGATAGAGGAGTATTACTTTCCTAATAAAAAAAACACACATGGGATCTTGTTCCTCTTTCTAAGGAACGAAATTATGTTCACTATAAATGGGTATACATAACCAAATATGTAGTATATGGCTTCATTTACAAGCATAATGTACATCCTATGGCCAAGGAATTTACATAGGTTGCCTTGATGATTACAATTGCTGCGACATTCTACAGGACATAAACTTGAGAGAGAGCCCTTGAGAGGGGTGTGTGGTTCCTATCTGAGATGGAGCAGGAACATAGCGATGGAATCCTCCTTAAAGAGAGTTGACAAGAAATACATATGATTCTCCTATGTAACATAACGAGAAAGGATATACGTAGAGTTGGGTGTTCTTTTGGCCCAGCACAAGGTGAACCTGTGAAATCCTAAACTGTTGGGTGCATCGTCATGAGACAGAAATGAAGATGATGTATTAGCATCCTCTGAGAATATATTTTATAAGAAACTCTAGATGACTCTCATGTGTAATAGAGTGGGAAAGATGATCTATTTAGTGGATGTGCCTGTGGACGAGCATGGGTGAACATGATCTTAGTGGCTAAGCACTAGTGAAGAAGTGGTTCTTATGTTTAATGCAGTGAGCCAAAGATATAGACATCCCTATGGATCTGCCCCTAGTTGGTGAGAACTAGTGGGTGTATGAGATCCCTTGATATATTTTTCAAGAGTCACACCTCCATGTAACCCTAATTGTAATGTAAAGGGTACAAGTCAGCCCCACCTTAGTGTAATTGATAAATAATCTAAAAGATAATTAATCTTGTTAATATTAATTATTTTATGAGATAGAGAGGTCGGCCCTATTGTTCCAATAGACACTTATGTTGACAGGTCAAGTCTAATATAAGTAAAGGTAAATTCCCCATTGAGGAATCATATCTTTCATGTGAGTTTAGATATTTCAGAAAGTACATTTACTTGTGAAAAGTGTGCACCTCTCTTGGGTGCTATTCTTCTAGGGTTTGGGAACACCCTCTTGTGTGCTACGTTTTCTTGGTGCTCAAGGTATTTCTCTTGAAGAATATATCAAAGTATTTGGCTAGGTTTTATTCCCTTGTTGAGAAGTGATTTTGAGGATACTTCTTGTGTTCTTATGCATGGTGTTTCTTCATGTGATCTTGGTTGTTGCAACATTATTGGTTATGGTTAAGTTAAAAGATAAAATTAAATAAAGTTCATGCTTAGACTTGTGTATTGAAAAATCAACATGGTTTTAGAGAATAGGTCTTGAAGAACCCATTGCACAAGAATCTACGAGTCTCCTCTCTTTTCTGTGGAATAGTACGACCTTCCTAGGGTTTCCAGAAACTTTGTACATCCCTCCTTTATGATATTTTTCAGCCCTTAATACTTGAAAGTTGGGGACAATTTTGGTATAGGAGAATACAACATTCCCCAGCGTACCTCGAGAGACTCTTAGAGTGAAATTTTTAGCATTTTGAAATTTTGTAGCTAGGATTTCTAGGGTTTCGCTAATTTCTACAGAAATTTCAAAATTAGGGTTTTTGTAACTCATTGAAGGAGAACTTCAACTCACGAGTGTTCTCCTATATTTAAAAGGATTATTTTTGGAAGTCATAAGTCCAAAAAAACCTAAAAGTGATAGCCTAACCTAGCCTTTAGGTTTTCTATCCCAATTGACAAGGGTTTGTGAAGAATCTAAACTATGATTAACATAAATATGATGGAAGATAAGCTTCATGGATCAAGAAACTTCAAGTTCCTGGAATACAAGAATTCAGAGGAAGGATTATTGTGGGTGATACTAAAGGGTGACACTATGAATACCCTATTCATCAAGATGTCAAGTGGACAAAGATCAACCGGGTGTCATTGGAGAAATCATATGATCACCCTCACATATGCACATTTTTTATATATTATTCGTATCATTGTCTTGAGGGAAATTGCAGGAGGAAGGAACCTTTTTTTGATGTCATGAATCTAGAGGGATCTCAGTGCATTAAGAGGAACAACACACTAGAAGTGAAGACACTAGGTTTGATTGTTGTAATTTTCATTCCTCAAAACCAATATTTCTAAAGTTTTCTACATTACAAGTAGGTGTTGTAGTTGTGACAACAGTCCTTAAATTGTTTTGATTCTATATATGTACTCATTATTATCCTTTAGGAGATATTCTTGTTTTGGTTCCTCTTGTTTTCTTACATTCCAGAAACATTAACAAAAAAGGAAGTTGTTTATCCTTCAGAGGGAGTCACTTGACTCAGAGGGAGTAAAAAATATTCGAGAAAGAGGAAGAATAGAACCATCATTGAGGCAACAAATGCAATAATGCATGATCAAAATCTATGTATGATTCTATGGACAAAATCATGCATGGCATAGTATATGTTTAGAACAAGAGCCTTCACCAGACTTTGAAAAACATAACTCCAAAAGAAGCCTTCACCATAGTGAAGCCTGATATTGAACACTTCAGGATATTTGGGTGCCCGGTGTATTTTCATGTACCCAAAGAGAATAAGTCCAAGATAGACCCTTTAGGAAGAAATGATACATTTATGGGATACCATTGAATCTTCGAAGACATTCCAGATCGACATCCTTGGTCAGAGACAGATTGAGACAAGCATAAATGTTTTCCTTAAAGAAGATATAGCCTTTGAAATATCCAGAGAATCTTAGATGGATATTGACAGTGAGACAATACGTTCTCCCCCTTCAGCAGTTTAGAGAGAGACAAAAATTATTCCAGATGATCTAGTTTCTCCAGTTTATATGTTCATAGATATTATTGTAGGGCATAAAATTTATACCTAGGCTCACTTTGCAAGAGGCAGAGAAAAACACAATCCTCTTAAGTCACATCCCGAGAAAGAAAAATATATTTTCAAGCTATGCTTGACTTATGCGCCACTTCATTGATTCTGACCCTCCCTGACTTAGAGAAACAACATGAGAACGGGTATGACAAGATGCCATAACAGAAGAATACCAATATATCTTAAATGTTGATGTATAAGATATTGTTCAGGGAATAGAAGGGAAGTATGTGAAGACTTCCGAGTGGATCTATAAGATCAAGCATGCAGTTGATGGAAGTGTCGAGAAATACAAAGTGAGATATATAGCCATATGATTCTCACAAACAAAGGGATTTTTCTATGATGAGACACTTAATTCAGTAAGCCGGATACAATTCCATCTATAATAGCATCCATGAGTTGGAAACTATATCAAATGGATATGTTCTTGATGAGTTTTGGTTTTCAGCAAGAGTGTTGCTAATCCAAACCTATATTACTACAATGTTGGTAATGAGAGCCTGATTTTGATGACTTGTTCAGAAAGCCTTATTGTTGGATACAAGTAAGATTTAAACTCTAACTTTTAGATGAAGGATTTGAGTATGATGCACTACTTATTGGGACAAGAAGTATGACATAGGACCGATGATATTCTCCTCACTCAAGGAAAATATACAGTGGGAATATTAAAGAAGTTCCATATGACAGAATGAAAATCCACAGTGATGGATTTGAATAAAAATATTGATTATGATTCAGACGAGACTGATCCAGAGTTGATTGGATCACAGATGTATCTGTTTAACAACAAAATTGATTCATGCTATGCAATTAATGTACTTAGTCATTCCATTAGTCAATCGATACAGAATCACTGGACAACAACAAAACATGTATTGAGATATATACGAGGCACATTTGGATATGGCCTGAGATATGCGTCTAGTGTGAACTTGAGTTTGCAGTATATGCCGATACATATTGATAAGAGAGTATAGTGGACCGAAAGAGAACATTTGTTTGTTCTTTTACCATGAATTTTTCCATGGTTTCCTGGTCCAGCAAGAAACAAATGTTTGTGGCCTTGAAAACCACAAAAGTAGAGTATGTATCATTGAGTGTGCGAAGCAGTGCGACTCCATAATATTTTTACATATTTACTTGATAATGACATGGATTCTATGATGACAACCCGAGTTGTATGTAAATATATTTTAGAACCCAGTGTTTCATGATAGATCGAAACACATTGAGATAAAATATAATTATATGAGAGACATCATGTAGAGGAAAATAGTACACATGCAGTACCTTCTGACACATGAGAAGACTGCATACATCTTCACGAAATTATCTTGGTGAAGGATACCTCCCTAGTTAAGAGGCAGTGTTGATTACTACAGCCAAGGCAAAGTTCAAATTACATCTACGTGAGACTTTGTATGATGTGGAATGCCTCCCTAGATAAGAGGGAGTGTTGATGATCACAATCGAGTCAGACATTCTCCAGGACACAGACCTGAGACAGAGCCTCTGAGAGGGGTGTGTGGTTCCTATCTAAGATAGAGATGGAACATGGATATGGCATTCTCCTTACATTGAGTTGAGAAGAAATCTAAATGATTCTCCTGTGAAATATAGTGAGAAAGGAGATCTGTAGAGTTTGACGTGCATGTGCTTGAGCACAAGGTGAACATGTGAAATCCCAATGTCCTGGGTGCATCGTCATGAGATAGAAATGAATACGATGTATTAACGTCATTTGAGCAGAGAGTCGATGAGAAACTCAAGATGACTCTCATGTATAATGCAGTGGGAAAGAAGATCTGTTGAGTGGATGTGCCTATGGAAGAGCATAGGTAAACATGATCCTAGTGGCTGAGCACTAGTGAAGAAGTGGTTCTTCTGTGAAATGCAATGAGCCAGAGATATGGAAATACCTATGGATGATCCCCTAGTGGTTGAGCACTAGTGGCTGTATGATATACCTTGCTATATTGTTCAAGAGTGAGACCTTCCTGTAACCCTAATTGTAATGTAAAGGTTACAGGTCAGCCCCACCTTAATGTAATTGATAATTAATGTAAAATATAATTAACATTGTTAATATTAATTATATTATGAGATAGATATGTCATCCTTGTTGTGCCAATAGAATCTTATGTTGACAAGTCAAGTCTAATATAAGTAAAGGTAAATTCCCCATTGAGGAATCATATATTTCATGTGATTTTGGAAATTTCAGCAAGTACATTTATTTGGGAAAAGTCTGTACCTCTCTTGGGTGCTATTCTTCTAGGGTTTTCAAACATTCTCTTATGTACTAGTTTTTCTTGGTGGTGAAGGTATTTCTCTTGAAGAATATATCAAAGGATTTGGTTGGGTTTTCTTCCCTTGTTGAGAAGGGTTTTCTTTTGTTCTTATGCATGGTGTTTATTCTTGTGATCTTGGTTTCTGCAACATTATTGGTTATGGTTAAGTTAAATGCTAAAATGAAATAAACTTCATGATTAACCTTGTCTATTGAAAAATTAACAATTTGAAGGGATTGATTATTCTAAGATATTTTCCCCTTGTTGGACATGTAATCCCTTGTGGTTTCATTAGTTGTAACAATAATGTAAATACAAAGCATCATAGGTGATGGGAATGGTCACCAGTTGGAGAATACCAACAATCATTTGTTTTTGTATATATAAACCTATTATCCCAATTCCAAATGCATCATTGTGGAGTTACCTTTCTACACACTCTTGGCCTAAAAGTATGAAAGTACTATTAGATCCATGGTAAATCCATGAATCATTCTTTGTCCTTTATCTCTCCTCGAGCATATAGAAATTCCTTCCTTTCTTCTTGCCTACCTGTTGGCACCATAAATTATTCTTCTGTAGTCTTCTAGTCTACGTTCAATTTTTTCTTTTCAAGTGGTATTTGAATAATTTTGTTTCCCATTAGAATGAACATTGTTCAAATAAGTAAGCTATCGATGTGGTGATCTTGTACACTCTTGTTATATTTCCTACTATCCATATGTGATATCCTTGAATTATTAATATATATGTATATATATATATATATATATATATATATATATATATATTCAAAGTTGTTATTCAAAAATAAATTTCCATTTATGGAAATTCGAATTTAGACTTGTGGAAGTATGTAATTACTATTTTTATTATTGTTTGAAAAAGGTTTGGCATGCCAATTGTCCTCTTTTGATGGACACATGTATGAGAACAAATATTTAATAAATTTAATGTTAGAAGAAAAATCAAACATCCAGGTTAAAAATATTCGATTATGACTCCATGAGTGGGGAATAGGTTTGAGTTAACTCAGAGATGATTTTTACAAGTGTCAGAAGTTGAAATTTGTCACTAGTAGCCCCTTAAAATCAGGGATTTGTAACATTGTGAATTTCCCATGGAGGGAAAAGGAATGGAAAGAAATAGGCATGAGATAAATATAACATATGTGGGAGGAAGGATTATGCTTATTAGGTTGGGGGAAAGAACAATTTTGCGGTTATGAACACATCTGTTGTTAGGAAAACATTTTTTTGAATTGTTCAAGGTGACAGGGGCTAAGGAGTGATACTCAGTTTTCCCTTATGGAGTTATCGTTAGGATAGGGGGTGATCAGGACAAGTGATCATGGTTTTCTTGTTTCTATGGTTTGGAGGAACGTGGTTTCTCCATTTATCTTTCCAGCATCATTGTTGAGATATGTAGCTCTAATATGAACTTTGATTTTCAATATTATATGGTTGATTTTTTATTTATATGTGTATATATATAAATCTATATAAGTGTGCCTCATAGCCATGATATATTTGTGGGATGCCACTATTTAAATATACCTGCTAGTATTTTTTTTCTGAATTATTATATGCTTAATGTGTATTTATATAGATAGTAATTTGTATGGGTACGCATCTTGGCATTAGTAGATTCATTGATTTTGTCTACCTCTTAATTACACACTACTCTAGAAAATAAACAAGTGAAAGAATAAATATATTCAAGCTCATACGATCATACTGAGTATAGATAGAAAAGAATTAAGAAATCCCATAAATATATTCATTTATATTTTAATGAAGAGAGAGTCATATGTTACAATAAATCTCAGAGTGTTATGAAAAATAATATAATTATATAGTCGAAAGGTCCCTGACCAAGCAGATTAATACAACTAGGGTTCTATATACCCATGAACTCTATAACTAGTTTAAATATAATTTAAAGAGTCTATGTCAAATTGTCTATAACATAAGACAGGGAGTGCATCGACTGGTGGAAGGAATCCATGGAACCCGAGTACCTTTTGATTGCACGATGCCTCATTTCGCAAAGTCGAACTAATGTTTTTAACCTGCGAAGGAGAAAAATGAAAGTGTTAATATCAATACTAGATCTCAATTAATTAAAAGAATAAGATAATAAAATAATTTGAAGGTGTAACTTATATTAGGTCTAAATTGAATTTTGGTTATTTTCTTATGACCTCAAAAATCAAGAGATCTGTAACTTAGGAGGAGAGCGAGGTCGTAGTAGTCTGATGGGTTCCCTCGCAAGAAAAGGGACCCATCCTAAAAATGATAGCTATGTGCAAAATCACTTATGAATTTAAGAGAGAGAAACATATAATATAAAAGTTCCATTGTCCTGTACACATTCTATAAATTCTTTAAAATACAGAGAGTATCCATGAAAGGGAATTACAGAATGCAATCATAATAAAAGAAGCATTGTAGTGAATACTTTTAGAGAGAGGTAGTTAAAACAAATATATATTTCATTATGGAGGTAAAATTACAGAGGATATTTACCGAGATGAGTTATAAAGTAATTACACAGATAGCAAGATTTTTGTTAAATGAGATAGAGTTACCAGTATTATTCCTCATAGTACCGCGACAGAATTATAAATTGGGGAAACTAAAAGGATTGATTACAGAGACTAATATTGATTCTAATAACCGAGAAACAATTCTAGAGTCTAATCACAATGAATATTATAGAGAAATAGTTATAGTAAGGAAGTAACAACTGAGAAGTAATTACATACATAAAAAAGGTAGTCGTTCATGTACATGGTTTTCCTTGAGAATAATCTAGTTTATTTTCATTAAAACATGTAAATGCCAAAAATGCGAAAACCTTTGCAGACCCCTTTTCTTGTACACACAATAGGGGGGTTATTTCAGTGATAGAATGTGGGTTTATGGTTCATCAAAGAAAATAATGGGCTGACCCATTTAATATAGCTTACATGGTATTCAAGTTAAGTTCCATCTTATGGCAAAAACATTTATGCAAATAATTTCTAAATATGAAAATGAAACTCTATTTTTTTAGAGAAAACAAATTATGAGGGAAACAAACTTGAAAGATAGAATTTAACCTTTAAATATGGATAGATCTATAATATTACACAGATGAAACTCTAAATTGGGGAATTTAAATACCTGATGAATAACTACAGAGAACCGTGATAGAATTTTCTTAAAACAAAATCAATGTTTTCAACACTTCCGTACAAAATAGGCAGAGTTCAAATATCAAACAGCTACATAAAAATTGTCAAGGTTATAACATAATGGTAAATACAATAATTTTTTATTGTTATGATCCAGTCCTGGAAATAAAAGAAAATACCATAACTATGTTCAACAAGTGAATGGATTAATCATTAAGCGGATTCAGGGTTGATCTTCTCTATGGGAAAAGAATAGACTGTATGCAAAGACTCAAGGGAAGATGAACACATACACAATGTCTCTTTCTCATACTAAGAACCTTCTTTCCCTTAGCTCACAGAGTTATGAACACTTTGTTGATGATTAAAATCACAACGAGGATTTCGCCTGCAAAGTATTGTTAAAGCCTATTATTATAAGCTAACGATATATATAATACTAGTAGGTGGTACCCCCTTGTAGATTGGAGGATCAGATATGGTTCTTATTTGATGTTTATGTTGATGTTAGAGACTTCTTACAGATTTCTACATGATTGATGAAATCTTGGTTTTGTTTGCTACATAATGGAAGATGGATAATGCATGATTTGTGTGGTTTTTCATTTCTCTAAGCTCTAATTTTATATGAATAAATTATACTCACAGTTATTGCATTGCTATTTAAGCCATGAATCATCACATGTTGTACCTTCAGAAGACACATGCTAGTTATAACACGAAATAAGATAAATTTAAAAGAAACCTATGGAAAAATCTAAGTTAGAAACTAAACTATGCTACTATGCTACTATGCTACACTATATGCATTGAAATTAAAGAAATGGTGATTGGTTCTAACTAACCATTGTAGTGGCTATACGATTTATTGAGTTATATGAAATAACATTTGATATGAGTTATGGTATGGTTGGAAATGGTTAAATGTGATATGGGGTGGCACATTTGGCAAGTAATGGATGTTAGTTTCGATGCATAAATTAATTTAATGGATTAGTGGATGGTTGTCTGGCTTGTACTAAGTGAGTAAAGGATGGAAGCGACATGCATTTATAGCATGTCACTCCATAGCTATCCCACTGGTCGTCACCCTATCTTGGCTATTGTTCAATTGTTTTTCTCTATGGTTAAGATTTTATTTTCAAGAAAAAGAAGAACTGCTCAACCAAGATCACATTTTTAAGGCTTTTTGGTTACATGTATGTATTTTTCACCATCATTGAACCCGCTCTGGTTATGAGATAGATATTGTCTTAGTGATGTATGGTTTTGTGCTTTCCTTGATACTAGAAACTATGTAAGCTTGTGATACTTCTATGGAATGGTTGTTTATGTGGTTTTTGTTCCAAATGGAAAATGATGGTTGAAGTCATAGTTTCATTGATTATTTTGAGTGTTAGAATCCATGAAGGATCTATGTTTTCCTTATGGTTTTTAGTTGGAGGGTTCATTCAGTCTAGACTTGTTGGATGTTCCCACACAATTATTGTCACCATGCCTGGTCGTATTTGTTGTTATGGGGTTGTTAGGTTTCATTTTGAACCACCTTGTGTCACTGCATATTGTTTCACCTAGGTATGGGCTCATTTATTCTATTGGTGTATGTGTATTTGTTTATGATGGCTATTATGCCAAGGGGATTTCTTTGAGGATGATTTCTATTTCATGGATCTGTTTTTATATCAGCATTACTCGAGTTGATTGGGGAAAACTGCGAGGCTTATTCCCTACATGTTCTCAGTGTTATTTATTGGCCCATGATGAACCTTTGCTCATCTGTTCGTAATCTCTGATGCCTGTTGTGAAATGTCACCCATATTACAAACAAATGATTATGTGGCTTGTGTGTAAATCATGTTGTCTCGAAGGGTTATCTTGTGCAGTTAGTGTGGTCAACTCCAATATCCCTATGTTGGTTCCACTTAGCTAACCTTTGATTAGTCAGAGCCCACCCTTGAGTATGGTAAGCCCGATTTTTATAAATGAACCAGTTATTTTTCATCGGGCACATGGTGGACTGATATGAGTTGGTGGAGTTTCGTCAACAGTGGTTGATTATTGGTTGTCTTTGTTAATAGTGTTGATAGTGGTTTTTATGATTGGTTTATAATCGTTGTATTCTTTTATTGTGGCAATAGATTAGATAGTTCAACATGGTTTAAATTGGTTGATTTGAGAAATGTAATTGGGAATACAATTGTTGTCTCCTTGTATTGGATCAAATTCTCAACATCTTTTGATTTTTTGATTCAGAGTAATTAGACATGTACAGTCATAGAAATGCTCTTACGTTTTTTTGAATGTTCTGTGTGTTCCTACAACATCGTATAAGTTGAAATGATGGTTGATGTTATTGTGTGCTTAAATTGCCAATCAGGATTATTGCAATTTGAAATATTGATGATTATGTTTTGTGTGTCCATTTTATATGTTTGATGGATATCATGAACCGTATCGTTGATTGCACCATCATAGATGGGCACAAGTTCTATAACAATATGGTTTTTCAATTTGATTGTTAAATTGAATTGAGAAATGGAATCGGGCATGATTTTAAAGGAACTTCTGTTTGTGTTTGATTTGAAGGTTTAATTTATGATGATGGTTGATGGCTTGTATGTTGAACAATGTCGATACAAATGATTGTGTGTTCATTAGGATTTCTTAAATGTTTAAAAGAAGAAGCGAGGGGACACATAATTTTTATATAGGTCATTGAAAGACATATTATTTTGAGTATGATGACACTGTGATTAATTGAAAGTGATAATAATTTAAATGTGAACAATGAGAAATTTTAACACACAATAGTGGTTAAATTACACACAGTCATTATTTAATTGACCACATAAATTGTTTGGTTAGTGTTGAAACGTTGCATTAATTACATAATTGTTTTATGGATTACTTAATTAATTTTATGAACAACATCCTCTTTTTTCCCCTACCATTATTTCACTTTTTGTTAATTA